>CANXYC010177859.1:0-15734 GCA_948193065.1 Aleurites moluccanus
TGCTGTGTTAGAGTGGGCGCGCGCGCGACTTTTTTTTATTTTTTTAATTTTTTTTATTTCTCTATATATATATATATATATATATATATATATATATATATATATATATATATATATATATATATATATATGATTGTTCCACGGCTATAAGAGTTATATTTAGGCTATATTGACTGTTATATAGAGATACACCCATATGGTATTATAACAGTGCTACCTCGATGGTGTAGCGGGTAAATCCATCGACTGTGTGCATACTGGTGTTTATGGGACCCTTACTAGGGAGGGACATTATATTCTTTAGTCGTAGGGGCTGATCTCCCTTACGTAAAGTGGTTAGTGTATCTATGGGACCCTTGCTAGGGAGGGACGTTATATTCTCTAGTCGTAGGGGGCAGATCTTCCTTAGGTAAAGTGGTTTATGCACTTTATGATAGTGCTGAAGTATTAAATTACAGATAATGCGATTGCACTTTTCATATGACCCAATCCTGCTATATCATATGTGCGTTGACTCATACACTAGATACTTATGGATATTTATATGGATACTTATATGGATATTTGCTACTAGATATTTATATGAGTACTTGTTTCACCCTTTACTTGTTATCTTATATTGATTCTACAGGCCATATATGAGCAGCCATGGTATTATGAACATGTACTGCATTTATATATATATGGATTTACTGAGTATTTTTATACTCACCCCCTTATATTTTTCAGGTCTACTGTGAGGCTCGAATTCCATTGGCACCTTCCATCCTCGCCTTGGAATTTTGATACTTGTACATGTAAAATACCAATCTGAAAAGTATATATAAATATTTGTACAGTATAGATGTTCCATGGTACTGTAATCTAAGGAGTGGCATGTATATATATATGTGTGATTGCATTTCTATAGTTTTGCATATATATATATATATATATATATATATATATATATATATATATATATATATATATGTATATAGTTTTATATAGAGATATATGTATTGAGTTGTTATTGGAGATCCAGAGGGATCATTGATAATAAAGATTTGAGTATTGATGATAAAGTATATTGGAAGTGCTTATTTGCATGTTTATAGCTGGACATAGTCATATTATAGGGGATGATACTGTCGAAATTTCTGCAGCATTATTAAGCTATTTAAGCTGATCATATAAATTGCATGCCATATAGTACAATTATTTGGGTTCTTCGTGGTACTGGTAGCTTAGGAAACACCCATATTCTAGGACCGTCGCGGCTCCCAGGTTGGGTCATGACATAAATATAAGTTCTTGGGATGTTTCTAATAAGAAGAACAACATTTATTAAGCTCACATAAGTACTAATCAAGTTTCCAACATCATTTTCTTTGTTAATTCATTCTTTTGTAAGATTCACAAAAGTGAATCACTTGAAAAGTTGGCCAGTTATTCTTATTTTCTTTCTAAAATTTTCTTTGGGTTATTAAGTGAGATTAGAAAGAGCAAGTAAGTTGTTTATGAGTTTAACTTATTAATTTTGGGATTGATTATAAAAGGTAGTGTGCAAGCCTTGGTAAAACACAAATTTGGGAAAGTGTTAGCATTTGAAAACACAATTTGTAAAGATTTAAATGTGAGCCAAAACACTTGGGTTGAATCTTGCACCCGCAAAAGGATTACTTGGAAGTGAAATACTCAACTGTGATGTTGAGGAGTGGATGTAGGCAAGGATTGGCCGAACAACTATAAATCTTTGTGTTAGATTCTCTCGTCCCTATTCTCATCATATATTACTGTTTTATGATTACTTTGCTCATTCATACATGCATAATCATTAGTTGTTGAATTGGTTTATTCTTTGAATTTTCCTTATTTTATTTTGTGTTTAGTTTTTAAAATTGTCATTCCAACCAATTCACCCCTTCTTAATTGCCAAAGGGACTTTCAATATATATGCAATAAAAGAATTAAATTATATTTTTATAAAATCTCAAACTGAAAAAAAATAAAAAATAAAATAAAAAACTTTGCACTTGAGGGGTTATTTCTTGGTTTCATCCAGTCATTAATAACTTGATTATTTTTAGATAATGGTAGATAGAAACAACGCTCGTAAGGAGTCTTATTAAAATCAAGAAATCTAGAAGAACAAGGACAAATGAAAAAAGTTTCTTATGCAAGCGCAGTTGGAAGTCTCATGTATGCAATGATATGTACAAGATACCATATTTGTTTTGCTATTAGGATGTTAAGCAAATATCAATCCAACCCAGACATAATACATAGAAAAGCATTTAAAAGAATATTGAGATATATAAATAGTACTATAAGTTACTCATTGCATTATCAAAGTGGAGATCTGCATTCAGATTCTATATAGATATTAATTGGATTGAAGATGTTTATGAGAGAAAATCTACTTCTGGATTTATTTTCTTGCTTAACAATGACTTTATATCTTGGAACAACAAGAAATAATCATGTATAGATCTATAATGGAAGCTAAATTTATAGTAGTTTCAGTTACAGTACAACAGACGATCTAGCTAAAGAGATTTTTGAAATATTTGGGTATGAGTATATCTAGTGATTTAGAGTGAGTAAATTGTGATAGTCAAGTAATAATAACTTATACCAAAAACCCAAAATTCTATTTCAAGAATAAGCATGTAGACTAGACATAAGCATAACACAGTTAGTAAACTGTGATAGTCAAGCAACAATATCTTACATCAAAAATCCAAAATTCTATTACAAGACTAAGCATATAAACACAAAATATAATTTTGTGAGAGATATGGTTACATGCAAAAAGGTGAACGTGAAATGATATCTATGCGTGAAATAGTTGCACATTCTTTAACTAACTTGTTCCTATAAATGTATTCGTTGGACATATAAAATCTCAGGGATTGCATAAATGTTAATGTATTTATGTTATGTGTTTATTTCTAACAATACTCACATGATCTTTATTAATACCAAAATATAATGTTTGTTTTATGCATATATGAGTGTGGTTGTTTAGTACATTTATTGTTACTGAATTATGAAAAACATGTCAGATAGAAATAAGATTGACCTTTTCAGATGGGTAATTATCTTTATTTATTTATGTAATGAATAAAGAAGATATTAATTTTACGCTGATTATTTAAGAAATAATTGAGAGAACTCATACTTAAAATAAGATAGTCATCTCAATTTAAGGAACGAGATTTATATATCATAATGATGATATTGATGTGACAAATTATTTATAATTATGTCTTATTGGATCTCTTAGGTTTGATATTGATTTTGATGATAACAAAACATATCAATGTGTTAATTATACTAACAAATTTGTTTAAGTTGTTTAAAGCATGAGAAATCATGACCATTGCCAAAGTATAGGTTTAACACATCCAATGAATCAATAAGTTCAATCAAATATTATACTCTGTGTAGATTGATTCAAATGATGAGCCATATATGGATGGAAAGAGAAATAATTCATCTTCCTAATGCAATAAGAATTAAGTCAAACAAAGTTCTACAGATAAAGATATTAAAGATTTACCAAATGGTTGCTTAGATTAAAAAACCTACAATGGTGCTTTGCTATATCGTCAAGTTCAATCGATTGCCAAAGCTTACATAGATGAAATTAGTATACAAAATTAGTATGGATGGAAAGATATATATGTCTAGTTTGAGAAAAAAAATTGGATTGAGTATTAATATTAGAAAATGAAGATATAAATTTTTGAATGATTTGTGCTCAAGCTAATAGACTAAGACAAAATAGATGAGGCAACTTAAAAATATTGTTGGGAAGTACAGGAGAAGAATTTAGTTATGTTGTTCTATATGATTGAAGCTCTAGATATCTACTTTTATATGGAAAAAGAATAAAATGATTCCAATTTCTACAGAAGGAGAAATTAAAGAGTTAGTGAAACATACTCAAACTGTCTTGTAGATTAGAACAAAAAAAATTATATGGATTTTTTAAAGCATCAAGATGGATGTTTTTAGAGTTAGCATAAACTAAAAAGTTTGGTGGACACCTAAAAATTTCCAAAAAAGAAGAAGAAGAAGAAGAAGAAGCATGATTTAGAGTTGTCTAGCTCAAGAGATGAAGAAATGAAGTCACCGCCGTTACCAGAAAGTCGCAGCAACGACTAAGCAATAAAGAAGCTTAAGTTCAAGGAAGGACAAAAGTAGCGGTTGCTACCAATAAATTCGCAGTTGCTATTGTCACGATAGTTTGGAAAAATATAGCTAGTAGAATACCAAGATTTATCCCAATAAAGTAGGTAAAAACGAGTTTTGTGTTGGGATTACAAATACAAGTTCTTGAGATATTTCTAAGGTGGAGAACAACATCTATTGAGTTCACATAAGTGCAAATCAAGTTTCCAACATTATTTTCCTTGTTAATTCATTCTTTTGTAAGATTCACAAAAGTGAATCACTTAGGAAATTGGGTAGTTATTCTTATTCTCTTTCTAAACTTTTCTTTGGGTTATTAAGTGAGATTAAAAAGAGCAAATAAGTTGGTTATGAGTTTAACTTATCAATCTTGTGATAGATTGTAAAAGGTCGTGTGTGAACCTTAGCAAAACACAAATATGGGAAGAGTAGTATTGGCCTTTGAAAACAAAATTTGTAAGGTTTGAGTATGAGTCTAAATACTTGGGTTTGGTCTTGCACCCGCAAAAAGATCAAGTGAAATACTCAAGTGTAATTTTGAAAAGTGAATGTAGGTAAGAATTGGCCGAACTACTATAAATCTTTGTATTTGATCATCTTTTCCCTTAACTCCTTACATTCATTGCTTATTGTTGCATTACTCATTCATATACACATATTCATAGTTGAATTGGTTTATATATATTGAATATTTGCTTCCGCTATAATTAGTTCAATTATTTTGCTAATGAATTTTAATTTGTAATTAACTTTTAATATTATTATTCTAACTAATTCATCCCTTCTTAGTTGCCAAATGGACTTTCATGTCTAAATCTCTCAAATTCACTATATATAAGTTCTTAATTGAACAAAGTATATAAGTGAATTCAAGTTAGACATTGAGTGTGTATAAACTATCATTTAAACATTGTTTATGAACTACTTATATTTTGGTAGATATGCACTCCAATAAGAAAGTAGAAAAAATTATGACATGTGTTTCATATCACATATGCGAAATTGCGTTTAAAGGGATAACAAAAATTAATGATCTTAACCTTTTATAATGTGAGACCATTGTGAATTATGGTTCTCAATATTACTGTCCTTATGACTCTTAACTAGTTTTCAAGATATAATTTAGTGTTGACTATTTTTTGGTATTAATTATCAGAAGATCATGAATGATTCAATTAAATGAAATATTTCTAGAAAAATGAATTGAATTATGACCAAGAGAATTAAATTGAAAGAAAGATTGTTTAGTGGTCACTTTTAATTTTTTCTGTTCACATGTCAACCAATAATATTCATGAGTAAATATAATTGTGAATACAAATTATTATGAGATCAAGAGATAAATATAATTATAAATACAAATTATTATGAGATCAAGAGAAATAAGAAATTTGATAAGTAATTTAGGGTAATACATATTTTATCTACTTTTATTGCAACACTATATATCCATAATAGATGTGTAGTGAAAAATTATCGAAGCATACCGGTCATACGGTTTATATATCAAGTATAAAATATTTTATAAAGTTATCCATAAACGAGATTTGTCTTGCATATACAAATGAGAAATATTGAAATAATTGGATATGGGTTTGAGGATGCTTGTAACGAGTATATATAATCAAATTCATAAGTTATTAACTAATTATAAAAATATTAATTAATATAAATAATAATAATTAAGTATTATTAGTTTAAATTTTAAATGAATTAGGTAATCTCCAAATAGTTAACAAATAGTTTCATTTAAATTAAAATATATATCATAAGATATTATGGTAATATATCAGAAAAAGAATTTCATAATGATGATGTTGTTGCAAGAGTGAAGAAATTTTACATTCGTGATAATTTCTTGAAGTCGTGATACAAATTTAGAAATCACTTTCTGCACTATAAGAATTAGGTGGTATACTTAGTTTCAATTTGTTTGAATATCTTAGAATACTTATACTTGGAGAAATAATGCATAATAAGAGTGTGAAATGGTGGCATTAATTTGTTTCGTTAATCACTAAAAGGAGAGATTTCTACAAATAAGGGTGTATATATGGTAGATTTGATTTTAAAATTTATAAAATTCAAAGAATCTCAAATCAAATTGAAATTTATGAAAACTATAATCAAGCTGAATAAATATAATTTTTATTTATAAATATATATAATTTCGTTCAAATTTTTTTTTTTCGTAAAATTCTAATTAAATTAACTAAAATTTATTAAAAAATTAAAATCAAATTGAATAACTAAAAAGCATAAGTTTAATACTCATTCTGTTTTAAAATAAACGTTCTAATTTCTTTTTTGAGATGTCTTAATTTAATTATCTCATTTCTTAATTTAAACTATATTTTATCTTAATTTAACAATAATATCCTTATTAAAAATGTGTTGAAAATTGTAAAAATCAATTAAAAGATATAGAGAAAATTAAGAAAATAGTGAGAGATTAAAATAATTAATGAATTAAAATAATAAATAAATTAATAAGATTAAAATAGATAAAAAAAAAATTTCAACATTTATTTTAAAACGAAGGGAGTGTATTTTATTAGTTCAAATCGAATAATATTTCTCACCTCCTACTAATCATCATTTCCATTTTTTTTATTTTTTTTTTGTTAAATCAGAAATTGTTAAACGTAATGGATAGGGGTTTAAATTCTTGACATTTTAAGCTGTACCACACAATACTCTACCACTAATTAAATAGCAAATCCAATATGACCAAGCCACAAACACTATTTCATATGATTCTCAATACTTGCTGAGATTCTCAGCGGGCAATATAATTTTGCCATGATTTTAGGTTTCAAAGTTATAAGACTATAAGACTATGTCCCTTAGCTCTTCCCCTAATCCAAAATAGAAGAGACAAATTCCCTAAATAATGCTCCTGTTTGATACCCCCACATGGGAAAAATATGCATGCATGCTTTCTATTCTTAAGCAATCAATTAATTAAACTTGTTAGTCAACTCGTACAATAAATTCTATATCTCCATAATTCCTCTTTCCAATTTCAATAATTTTGTAATATATGCATGGTATCAAATTAAAAAACAGTTGTAAGATAGTTCTAATAAAATAAAATTATATTAAATATTTTGTCACTAATTATATCATCTTATACTGTCTGATAAGTCATTTATATTAATTAAACACATATTTTAATATTTTATTATTTATTCATTGAAGAAAAAAATCATGTGATGTCTCATGTGAATCTGAATCACCTCAATAAAATAAAAAGAAAATTTTATTTATTTATAAAAAAAAAAATTATCTGACTTATTTAAATCTAATTTTTTACATAATTTTTTTTTTCAGTTTATCATAAATTAAATTCCTGACTACATTATTGTATTCACCATTTGTTTTTTAAATAACAAAATACAATAACTTTATATGAGTACCAATTCACTCCTTCCAACAAAAAAATTATATTCTACTTCTCAAATTATTTAGGTGATCCATGACCATTCTCCTCCAAATAATAATTAGGGGAATTAAAGAAATAACAAAGAAATGAGGGTCAATTTTGAAATTGCAACACAGTACAATTAGCAAACAAAAGAAGAATACTCATACTAATTTTGAATAAAAGAAAAAAAATAAAACCTGATAAACAATTCAATTGAAATGAGTCTAACTAATACCATAATATATATGTAATATAAAATTCGTTAATTTTCCTTTATTGCTATATTAATAATTAATATTCAATCAAAAATTCAAAATACAATGACAGCTTAAGCTTCTATTTTTGAAGCTATATGTATATATATAAATCACACACACACACAAAAAAAAGTACATTGAAGATAAATTAATTTTACTTTTGAATTATAATATGTTAGCCATATGTCCAAGAACAATACAAAAATGCTAGTTCCTGGACATGTAATTTTGACTTTATTGAGGTATGAATTGATACGAAAATATCATTTACCGATTAAAAAAAAATTCTTAATCTTTGATGATTAGAACTGATTTGATGAAGAAAATGTCTGTCCAAACATCCAAGTTGAAGGGACAACGTTGAAGAATTCAAGTGTTTTTCCATCGACCAAAGTGAGCTTAAACGACAGCGTTTGGCTTTGAAGGTCAACATTACTTTGCCAATTAGCCCCCCAGTTCCTGTGCATTGGAACCCATGATCTTGTCCTTGACCCTCTAACCCATGCAGCCTTAATATCACCACTGCCTCCAACATTTGATATCATTATCAAATTGAAATTTGATTGTCCTCTTAAGGTGAAATGAACTCCTCCTTTTCTTTTGCATGGCACCCTTCAATTCATTCACATTCAAAATTCCAATTTTCAGCATATATTTACAAGAAATCTTACTTTTAACAATCATATATATGTTTGCAATGACCAATTAATTAAATCATTGTTAAAAATTATTTAATTTCCTATTAAGATATTATTTTCAACTTTATAATTGAGACGAGTGAATATTCTATTATTTCGATTCAAATCAAATCAAAATTTAGAAAAATCGAATTAATCAAACTTATATTTTAAAAAACGTGAATTAAACTGAATTTTAAATTAAATCGAATCAAATTGAATTGAAATTTTTTAAAAATTAACTGAAACGATATATTTGGATTTCGCAATTTGATTAATTTATTTTTAATAAAAAATATATATAATTATTCAACTATACATATTTTTAAATATATAATTAAAAAAATAAATATATAATATATAATTCAGTTGATTCGGTTGTTTTAGATTTTTTAATAAATATCAAATCGACTAGAATAAGTCAAAATTTATAAAAAATAAATCAAATCAAATTAAATTTTAAATCAAAACAAACCAATCAAATTAAATTCAATTCGCTTCGATTTCCAATTAATATGATTTTTTCTCATTGCTAATTGAGATGATGATTCCAGTTTCACATGCTAAAGCTCATTGAACTAAATATGTCATCGGTTAATATCTAGTGGTATAGCATATGACTCATAACGTAAGAAATTATTACATAATTTATTACCTTCTGTAAAGGACAGGAACTATGCCTTCATTGCCCTGTCTTGCGATGCGAAGAAAAGCAGGCATAGACATGTCAAAGTGGTGGCGAGGAGGATCACACCACCCACCATTATTGTTTGAAGGGCAGAAATTGGTGGCAGTGATGGTCACAACGGCACGGCGGAGACACCACATTGGGTCAGTCTTAAAGTCGCACATTAGTTGATAACAAGCCCCACATGCCACTCCATTTCTAAAAAGTGCACCACTCACTGCTGCTGTGTGCACTCCAAACCCAGCATGGAAAGTATTATCATATCCACATGCTCCTCCTGATATAATAGTAATTAATAGCTGCCATTTTCAATTCACAGAAAAAGAAATTGACACACTTCTATGAAATTAAACCTCATCACAAAACAAATATTTGAATTGAGTGAACATTTGTTTTTTTTTTAAATATATAAAAACTTTTTTAAGCGAAAATGATATATTAGGAATTATAGTTCAAACTTCCATGCTAAGAATTAATAAGGTACTCGATTATTGAGTCACTAATAAATTAATTATCAATTTTAAATTCTTTTATTATTAGTATTTCAATTTTAATTAATGAGAATCAAGAAAATATTATAAATATATATAATATGAATATCCTTTTAACTATCCTACTATCTCATTATTTGGTATATTTATTAGATGCGTTGATATTCTTTTAATTATCCCACTACCTCATTACTTGGTGTATTTATTTGATATATTATATTTAGCTTTATATGTCATTTATAAGGTTTAACTTGTGATAAATTTATATTTTGTATATTATAATATAGATAAAACCTATAAATAGTAGTTCTTATTACTTTGTATAATATACCAAGAAGACAATAGAAACTCTATCTTTTATATTCTTATTATTGTTTTTATTTTTATTTTTATTTTTTTTATTTTTCATAATAGAAAATATTTTTTTATATATGAAATTTTTAAAAATGATGAAATTATCGAAACTTTTAAACTCTTAATCTTCTACACTATAAGAAAAATATTTAATTATTAAATTACTAATTCAAATTTTTATATAGAGAAAAACATAATATTTTTTATTTGTTGAATGAACCATCAAATATAATTATTACCATGAAAAATAATATAATGTAATTATTTAAGATATTCAATTAATAAAAAATAATTAACCCTCAATATATATAAATTCTAAAATTTTCCACTAACCTTCTGTTTTAAGAATTTAATAGTCCGCCACTAAATTACTCATCCAATGACAAAAATTATAAAACATAAATAAAAAAATACACATACCAAATAAATGTACATACATTTTATACATTATTATGCAATCTCTATTATCTCACTAATACTTTTCCTAATAACTTGTCAAAAATAAAAGTGTAACTACTTACCAAGAGTACTGGGATTTTGATTAGCACCATAGAAAGTTGCATGAGCATTAATCCAACGGCCGTTAACTTGACCGTTAATCCCTTCCAGGGAGGCACCTAAAATGAACAAAAAATAGCAAAACAAAACAATAAACGGACCCATAATTTTATTTTAATTTCTTTCAAAACAATCAACCAATGAACAAAAGAAAAACTTGGCACTAAAACCTCGATCGAACACAAAAATCCTTAAACAAAGTGCTTCTATTTATATACAACTATAAATTCTAAAACGCGGTTGTCGGTGATTTTATTTATATATAAAAAAAAAATTCTTAATTTGGATCTAACCCATTAATAATATTTCTTTTGATGATTTTTCTTTTTTCAATATATATTTATGTTATCATATTCAAATTTTAAAAAATAACTTTTTCTTTTTTATTGAGTATTCAACTCCTATCTCAAAGAATTGATACTTAATTTCTAATTATTTGAGGAAAAGCCAAAATTAAGAAATTAATTTTGGATGAATCGATAAAATTTTTTATGTAAAAAATTAGATTTAAATAAGTCAGATAAAAAAATTTTATGTAAAAAATTAAATTTAAATGAATCAAATAATTTTTTTTATATATAAATTAACACGATTTATTTTGCTAGGATTACTCATACTATTAGACTTTATATATTTTCCTCTCTGTATTTGAGTTAGATGTTTATTAGTATTAATTGTTTTCACATTAATAATATATTATAATGTTTGAGAAATAAAAATAAATATTCCGTTATGATAAAAACGCGTAAATTGATTTCATTTTCTTAAGGTCTTATAAAGTACGAGAAATGTGTACGGTTTGTGGTGACAGAATTGAAACATAAATTAACAAATGCATGTGATGCTTAGCGTGTAGTTATCTGCTTTTGAGTCACCTGTCGGTGTTTCTAGCTAGGTTTGTTATCTCTGTCATGCTCATGCATGTAAATGGACCTTTATTATGTATTTTTAATTTTTTTTTAAATTATTGAAAATATTTAATTAGTTACTATTGTATAAAATTATATATAGTTGTGATTGCAACTTGCAAAAACTAACTTTGACTTAAATAGAAATGTGATTATTAATATTTTATCTTAATGATATGGTGAGATTATGTGGATAAAAGAATTTTAAATTTTGTTATTGATTTTAAAATTTTAAAAAATAATTAGTTGTTTAATAAAAATGAAATTATATTAAAATTGATATATATAAGAATTTAATTTTTTTAATAAAAAATATTATTAAAAATTTAAGTCACTTTTTTCTACTGCATTATCTAAAGAAATAAAATTGAAATACCAAATGATATATTAAGTTTATGCATGAATCGATATAGTTATGATACCATATTATAATATTACAAAGTTATATCAGGAATAAATCTAGAATTAAAATTCAGGAAAGATAAAAAAAATAAATTTAAATATAGATTTGTTTAAATAAAACACTAAGTAGTATATATTAGAATATATATATTATATAGTCATAAAAATTAATAAATTTGTATATACAAAATCTTTTAAAAAATTAAGGAAAATAATTACATGCTTAAAAATTAACAACAAAAATGCTTGTCGGAGAATTAAAATTATAAAATATAAATTAAATCATATAAAAATTAATTTACAATCATTAAATATCTTTTTTTTTTTATTATTTATGAAAAGCAACATTGCATCAAGAAAAAACAGAAGGATCAAAGTCCTTCTCTATACAAGCCATTAGTTCTCGAGGGAACTCAGACAACCACATTACAGTTTGTAGAGGCCTTGTCGGCCAATGGGCAAGAAAATGGGCAGCACCATTTGCTTCCCTTTTAACATGAACCCAGGAACACACAGGAAATCCAAGACTTAGCTCCTTAATATCACCTAACAGCTGTCCCAAACCAGTCAGTAGTGTCGCACCCGATTGCAGCTTTTGAATAAGAGAGAGAGAATATGATTCAATCATTATAGCTGGCAGACCTAAACCCTTCGCTAATTTCAGGCTACCCTTGACAGTCAATGCTTCAGCTGCTTCTACTTCAATAACAAGCTGTAAAAACTTTTCTGAACATGCCAAAACAAGACCATCAGCCTCCCTCTAATCACCATTCCGAATTTTCTATCACATTTAGTATCTCATATATTTTTATATGAGCTATATTATCATTAAAAAGTTATTCGCCGTCAAAATATTTTGAAAAAAAAATATATATAATAAATATAAATATGACACCAAAAATAAGACACAAAATAAGATAAGACAGATGATCTGGGTTATCTAATCACTAGCATCCACAGCACTTCCTACCCCTGCTACTACTCCAGCGTCCACACCTGATACTACTCCAGCGTCCGCATTCACCTTAAAAACACCCAGTAGGCGGAGGTTTCCAGTGGGAATGCACATGCAATCGACTAGGCAACTCCGTTAAACCAAGGCTTCTATGTTGAATTTAGGGATAATATAGAATAAAGATTTTAGATTTTGGAGAGTCTAATTTTAAAAAATAATATTATTTTTATATTTTTCACAAATTATTCAGTATTATATATATATATATATATCAATGAAATTTTTTATCTGTAAATAGCTTATTGGTAATTTATTACCAATGAAAATTTAATGGGCCGGTAAATTATCAACAAAAATTTGTTGGTATTTTATGGCGTGTTTGTCAGTAAAATTCACGATAAAAAATTTCATATTATGTCGATAATCCATCAGCACAAATAATTTTAATATTTGTAATTTTAAAAAATTCATTGACAAATTTATCAGCAATTATATTTTTAATATTTTTTACTATTTAAAATTTTTATCGATGATCCATTAGTATATTTAATTTAAATTAGAAATTAAAAACTCAAATTATCTAATATTAAATTTAAAAATTAATAACTAATATTTATAGTAATTTAAGCTAATATAATTACTAGTTTAAATAAATAACCAAAATTACTAATTTAAAGTGAAATTATTAATCTTAATTTATTTACTAAAATTCTCTTTTTTTAAGAACAAAAGAAAAATTAAAGAAGAAAAGAAGGGAATGGAAAAAATAAATTAATTTAAAAAATAAAAAAGAAAGAAGAAGAAGAAAAAGAAGAAAGAGAATGAGAATGAGAAACGAAGAAATTAAGAAGAAGGAGGAAGAAAGAAAAAATAAGAAGAAAAAAAAAATGAAGAAAGAAGAAGAACAAAAGATAAAAAAAAAAAAAAAGGAAGAAAGAAAGAAAGAAGAAAAAGAATGAAGAAAGATGAAGGAGAAATGATGAATAAGTGAGTTGCAAAAGGATTTTATTTAAAACTCACTGATGGAATTTTCATAGGTAAAATTTTAAATTCTTATGGTAATTTTTTATTTTTGACTTTTTGAAATTTTAAATTTTTTATTAAAATTTTACCGCTTAAAATATATCGATGAAAATTTCATTGACTAATTTTCGAATTCCGTCAATAATTTCTTCATTTTTTTTTATTTTGATAATTTTTTAAATTTTAAATTTTTTGTAAAAAAATTACAAATCAAAATTATCAAAGAAATAATTCTGTTAATAAATTTTTTTTCACTATTTCGTCAGTGTTATGTTATAAAATAAGGAATTAATTATTTGCACATAATAATATCGATTGATTTTTTTGCCTATATATTTTTCATTCATATTTTATCGTACCATCAATAATTTTTTTTTAACAGGTCATTATTGACAAAATTTAATATGTCGATGAATTATAATAAATCATATGAATATGAGAGAATTATAATTTTAAAAAATATTTATTAATTGAAGAGTCCACTTCTATGCTAAATCTTATAATTTATGGTTAATTAATATAAAATTTTCGCACATTTTGTATCCTTAACCTATTAATTAAAGGTGATCAAATGTCTATTTCATAATGTAGGATGTGGAATATATATTTCAAAATTATTTCCCCTTTAACAATTTTTTTATCTACCAATAACAAAAAGGTTAAATTTATCAAAGCTTTTCGAAATCATTTCACTCATGGTACTTCAACTTATAGCTCGCGCACATTATTATCCTTAAACTTTAAAATGTAACACAAAAGTCCTTAGACTTTTAGCCGCGTTTCACTGGCAATCCTTATCCGCCCCAAACTTAAGTTATTTCTATTTTTACCCCTAAAGTCCTACTTTTCTTTCAAAAAAATCCAAAAATCCTCTCTTCTAGGCTCTGATACCATTCAGGTGAGTTTGCCCTCCCTCTAATTGTTATGTTCAGAGGCGGAATTACAGAGAGCTACTCCTAAAGATCTTTTAAAAGATTTTTTCTTTTATTTCTGATTTCTTTCAGCTTTTTATATTCGTTGTGATAACAAGAGCTAGCAACAAGTCTTAAAGGGCCTTTGTTCTCAAGGAAAAATTTCTCAAATTCACTCTGTCTAAGAATCAACTCTCCTAAATTTTTGAACAATTTATTTATAGAATTATTTAGAGAGTCCAAACGATCTATAATAGAATTTAACAAACCTATTACTGGATCCTTACTTACACCGTGATCTAGGTGATGATAATCAGGATAGGAGCAATCTGAAGAATTACTGTTCATCCAATAAACATGCAAAAGCACCAAGCCTTTCTAAATAATAAAAATTATTAAACTCAAGTTCTTGGTCTAAAAAAATTTTAAGTTCAAAATCTTTCTTATTAGGCTTTTCAAGTCTTTCAATCCTTTCTATAGCAACAAGTAATTCTATTGTTCTTTGTTCGTATAATGCAAATAAAGGATCCTGCAGTCTAAAACTGGCACTCAACTCTTCCATCCTAACTTGAGTTAAAGCTAGTCCTCTAAGACAATTTTTATTAGCAGATCGGGTGGAAGATATAAACGTTTAATTATAAAATTTAAACATCTATAAAATACATATCTTTGTAGACTGGGTCCACTAAGCTTCCGCAACAGCTTTAGTTTTTCCTTCCAAGCTCGGCACCAGTAATATCTCCAGAGAGATATGGAGGATATGACTTACTGCCCTCTCTTGTTTAGGTCTTACTGCAACACTCCTGGATATCAGCCCGTTTTGAAGGATGCAAGGTATATAGAAACAAAATAATCACACAGATAAAGACTTGATAAAGATTGTTCTTTTAGAGAAACTCTGTAT
>CANXYC010177890.1:0-60456 GCA_948193065.1 Aleurites moluccanus
CAAAAAACAAAAAAATATATATATATATATATATATATATATATATATATATATATATATATATATATAATTTGATATTTATTATATATATGATGAAAATAAATATAATTTGATATTTATTATTTTTTATTAAAAATAAAAAAAAATATTTTTTTTTTAAATTTGGACCAGGTCGAACTAGAAAAATCGATTCGATTCAATCGATTAACCTACCTGTTCATCAATTTTTTGAGAATGAATTTTTAAAGTGACCGAACCAGTTTATGATTTAATTTTTAATTTTTCCAGTTTGACTGGCCAGTCTAATTCGGTTTTAACGTTTTCATTAAGCAAATCTTTGGTTTTAGCATTTATTACATAGATACAAATGTTCTGCTATACTATTATGAAACCTTGTCAGGATGTTAAATACACAGCCCATTGACCCATTTTTCACCCTCTATTCAATATCAGTCATTCTTTTTCTATGTACCTTTTTGAAAGGGACTGTCAATTGTCACTACCTGGCTTTAATTTAGGCCTTTTAAGTAGTTAAACATGTTTCAAAATTTACCATCAAATAAAGATTCATCTATATTTTGGCTAATACAATGATCAAATTTAATTAAACTATGAATGGATTTATTTTCTAGTACATTATTCCCAACCCTTCAAAGTCTATAAAAAGAGCATTGAAGATCCTAAGGGAATTTAATATGTACTGCCCAGCAAATGAAGAGAGGGTGCAGCCCCAAAGTCTTCAGCAATGGCAGCCACCTCCAAATGGTTTTTACAAGTTCAATTCAGATACAGCATTTATTGAAAGAAATGGGCAAGTTGGTATTGCAGTACTGTTAGGAAGACACAACAATGGTAAGATATTTTTTTGGTCATGCTTTTTGTTGAAAATGCTTATCGGTTTTGCAAGCAGAAGCTTATATGATGTCCTAGCAGCAACACAAATGGCTAAGTCTTTGGGACTTCAAAGATTTTAAAAATAAGATTTATAATCGCATGAAAGTGCCTCTGAAATAGGACAAAAAAAACTTAAAACTCAAATTATTACATTTTGAATCTTTACATTTAAAGGACGTAAATAGAATTTCCTTAGATTATCAGCTGTCCGCAATTAATTATATTGTTAATTAATTTCATCGAATTTTCAACTTATTTGTAATTTTAAAAATAACTTCAAAATTATTGAATTGAATATATTTATAGTATTATTTTGTGGATACCGACTATGTAGATAGCTTAATGAGAAAATAAAAATAAAAATTTGTCTTTTTTTTTTTTTTTAATTCTATCTCCAACTTTAATCTTATTAATTAAATGATTTGATACATTTCCCTTTTAACACTATGATGATCTTCATGATGATAATTACTACCGTCCATTTCCAGGAAATGGATTTAGTCCACAATGATAAAAAAAACAAGTGCATCATCTCTGGTAATATATATGATGAAAATGTTACTGAAGCTGGTGGTACAGCTTATTGTGTTGCTATTACTTGTGGTGTTATTGTTTGCACCAAAAAGTCAATGGGCCTATACAATAAGTTATTTTAGAGGTCCAAATATGTTAAAGTCTAGTAATGGTTATTTTCATTATTTTATTATTAATTTAATTAATTAATTAATTTTTATTAATAAACTGACTCATATTTAATGAAAGCCCGCCAAACTAATCAAAAGACATAATAAAATTTTCGCATATGCAGGAGATGAATTTTCCAGATGATTTTATCGTATTCATCAGTAAAAAATAAGTGTCTGTCTTAGTGAGAAAATAAAATAAAAAATAGAGAAATATACTTTATTGGAAAACAACAGTTACCAGCAAATACTTTCTAAGAGGATATAAAAGAAGAGAGATTCTACAGAAAAAAAGGGGGACATTCATCGAGGCAATCATCCTACCAACCTATAGACAGTAAACCCACCTCTAACAACTATGAAACAACCTATAATTATCAAAAGAAAACCGACCAGCCAACATTCACCAATAGTTAATCAAGAAATTTCTCTAAGAGATCCATCAGTCCGCTGACAATCACCTCAACACATCTACAAGTCAATAAATAAAATTCCTCTTACAAGCTATAAAAATCCTCTTCTACAAATATCCTCTCAAAAGCCTCATAGTAAGCAAATCTTCAAACACTTTTCAATTGAATAAAATTATATTATAGTAAGCTGTTGTAATTTCAAAGGCTCAATGTCTTTTTTTTTTTTTTTGTATGTATTTATAATAAAATTTTCTTATAACTACAATTTCACAAGCAATAAAATTTACATTTTTGCAATCAAGTTATTATTATTTTTCATAATAATATAGTCAATCATTTTCACAACTTTTCTATTATAAAAAATCTAATGAAGTATTTGGACGGAGCTAGTAGATCTAAAGGTTTTTTTGGTTCCTTTGAATCTCAAAAAATGATTTATTTAAAAGTTAGAGCGCGTTAAATTTGAATCAATTCAATACTTATAGTACGTCTATAATTCATTCACAACTCTAAAGGGTCAAAATATTTTAGGGTTCGCTTGGGATTAAGAATTAGAATTGGTTCAATTCTAATTTTCTAAAATTAAAATTTTAATAAAATTATAATTCTAATGTTTGTTTCACAAAAAAAATTAGAATTGAAATTGAAATTAAATAAAAAATTGATAACGATGAAAGTGGTGGTGGACCACCAACTGTGGCGGTGGTGGTGATGGTGGACCACCGACAATAACGATTCTGCAAATCATCGTTGCCGGCGATGACGGTCCGATGAACCATCGTCGCCGACAATGATCGTCAGGCGAGTCACCGTCGCTAGAGGTGGTGGACCATCAGTCACCGGTGGTAGGGCTGGAGGTAGAGGTGGCGGTGGCGATGACAGTGATGCTGAATGTGACGATATAAGAGATGATTATAGTGATTATTATAAAATTATAATTTTTATGGGTTGAAAATGAAATTATGAAATTGATTTTTTAGTTATATTACAATTATATAGAATTGTAGTTAGAATTTTAATTTTAATTTTAAATAATTGCCAAATATTGAAATTGAAAATTTCAATTTCAAACTTTTCAAACGGACCATTAACGATAATTACTAGATGAATATAGAGCATAGTTCAGAATTGCAATAGTTTTTGTTTAATTTGTTCTATATAAGCTATATTGTAGGTAGTAATATGAATTTGAAGTTTACAAATAGAGTAAATCTAGAGTCAAGGAAGTGCAAAATTAATGGAAAGAAATGGTTGTGCTTATTGGAGAAATTGATATGAAAAAAAATTAGGATTTCATATTTTAAAACGTTATTCAAGTGGGATTGTGTTATTTGATGTGACTTCTTTTTAATTAATATATTAAGATTAACTTATATGTATAACAAATATTTGGTCACAAAAAGGCGAGAACCTATATTTTGTGGTAATATTGAACTATTTTAAACAATTTGATTATTTAATTGATAAAAAACTAAAGTTGGAGTATGTATATGTAATGAGTACTAATTAATTACAATTACTATTTCATGTTTAATTACAAGTAATTAATTACAATTATTAATTACTAATTACAATTACAATTATTAATTAATTATAATTATTATTTTGTTAAGTTCTATATCTGAGTTTCATATGAATTAAAAAATAATTGGTAAATTATAATTTAATTCTTAAAATTTTATTTAATTATAAAAATATTTTTTAAATTAAATATACAAAAATTAAAATAAATTAATAATTAAATAAAAATTAATTATTTTATTTAAAAATTAAAATAAATATTATTTTTAATTAATATTAATTATTTTTATTTATTTATTTTTTCTATATTTTAATTTAAAATAAATAAAATTACTTTTATTTAATTAAAATAATTATTTTTAAAATTAATTTATTTTCTTATTTTTTGTATTTTTTATAAATAAAATTATTTTTTGCATATTTAATAAAATAAAATAATTTTATTTTAATATACAAATTTTTTAATCAAATATACAAAAATAAGAAAATTAAATAAATAATTAAATAAAAAGTAATTATTTTAATTAAATAAAAGTAAATTTATTTATTTTAATTTTAAATTAAAATATATAAAAAATAAAAAAAATAAAAAAAATATGTATGAATATTATACATAAAATTATTCATATATATTTTTAAATATTCTAATTTTAATTAAATGAAAAAATAAAATATATAAAAAAAGAAGATTATGATATTTTAGAGACAAAAATATTTAAAGAAAAAAGTGCAGGTAGTTCTTATATTTTAATTTTGTTAATAAATTTGTTTATTCCTTCTATTTTTATTTTCATTAAATTTTAATAAAAATAACTAAAAATATCTCATATTTATATAAAATATAAGAGAAAAATATCAATTTTTAATTATTTTACTTTTAATTAAAAAAATAATTTTTAATTAAATATATAAAAATATTTTTGAAAATATAAAAATAAGAAAATAAATTAAATAATTAAAAAAGTAATTTTATTTATTTTAATTTTAGAAAAATAAATAGTTAAATAAAAATTAATTATTTTAATTAAATAAAAAATAATTTTAACTAAAATTAATATTTATTTTAATTTTAATTAAATAAAATAATTATTTTTTACATAATGATTAATTTATTTTATTTTTTTATATATTTAATTTAAAAAATTATTTTTTTAATTAAATAAATTTTTAAGGACTAAACTATAATTTATTAATTATTTTTTAATTTATATGTGCCAGGGTCGAAAGCTAATAGAGAAGAATGGTGAAATTATAAATTTTAATAACATTAAAATTAAAATTATATCTCAAAAAATATAAAAAATTAATATACTTTTAAGTTTAAATATCAAATTCAAAATTATATTTTATTTTTTTACTAATTAATGGATAGTGAGAAATAATGGTAAGTTATGTACTTACAAAAATATTATACAACAATATAGCTGTTTAACCTTATATAGGTCCATTAGTTCACCATGTTCATCGATATGTTCAACTTTTTTGTTTTGCTTTTATTCTATCTATTATGTCTCCTCCATCTCTCAATTAAAGTCGTATTATGTTATTTAGTAATTAATTGATTGAATAAAATAAAAATATGAGACCAAGAACCAAATTTATATATAATAATAATAATAATAATAATCAGAGTAGGAGTTGTCACCGATAAAAGTACAAAATAGTGTACGAATTCAATGAAGCACTAGGGAATCAATTAATTGAAACTTGGGATTTATTTTTCTGAGATTTTCTTTTTTAGGATTTTACAAAAATATCGAAAAATAAATTTTATTTGTAAAAATATTATCAAAGTAAAATTTTTATAAATTTACGGTAAAAAATAATTATATTTTTATAATATATATTAATATATATTCAGAATATATCTAATATATATCATATATATCTAAAATATATTCAACATATATTAAAAAATAACAAAAGAAATAACCAAACATAAACTAATCAAATGAAAAATCAACAAAATTTAACATAATTATAAGAAAACTAAAGGTAATATAGGTGATTTAGACGTTAACATAAAAAATAATTAAAATTAAAATCAACCAAATATATAAAAATAAATAAAAAAATATGTTAAAAATTAACAAAAAAAACCATCAAATAAAAATCAATCAAATGAAAAATCAACTAAACATAATAAAATTATGAGAAGACTAAAAGGAGTATAGGAGACTTATGTTAATATAAAAATAACCAAATAAAAACCAATGAACCAAACATATATCAAAAAAAAAATATATTAAAAATTAACAAAAAAAACAATCAAACGAAAAAACCACGAAACATATAACATAAAACATAAATATAACATAAAATATAAATCTCTTGGCAAACCCACTCATAGTATAGGACGCCCAAACACTCTAATCACCACTTCTAAAGACTCCAATCGCACAAATTTACAAGCTCAGGACTAAAAAATTAAATTTCATGATGAATTTGTGATTAAACAGAGAGATAAATCCATTGCTATCGCAGATAAGACGAAGAGGAATTGTATGAATGAACTTGTTGTTTTTATTGGTGGTGCCCTTACTCAGGCTGTGCTATATTTATGGCGGCCAAAGTCTGGGTTGGGGTTGGTTATCGTTTTGCGGTGTTGGATTTGAGAAAGGAGCGTTAGATTTGAAAGAGGAGTTTGAAAGAAGAACAAAACAGTAAATAAAAAAATAAAAAATCAGAATACCATATTTTTGAAATATGCAAAAGATAAAAATAAAAAATAAAGACCCATAAAATTGAAAAAAAAAAAATAGAAAAACAGTATAGGATGTAAATTCCTCTCTTTTAATTTCTTGGTCTTGTTGGCAATTCACATTGTTTGTTGCAGCCAATGGACTTTTAGTTTCACAATCAGAGAAATTTAAAATCATCTTGTAATGTGATTATGATTAACAATCTAGGGCCCAACATCACAGAAAATAATACAAAATCTTAAGGCCCATATATATACATAACTTCTTCACTAAGGCCCAAATGAAAAATACTCTATTTAACACAACCAAAACTCAATAAACTTTCGTTCGCCTTTTCATACGGCAACCATTTGACACAGCCAGAAACTCCATGGCCAGGTGGTGGCGCGGCCTTAGAACGGTGGTCCAATCACTATCACCGCCACGACAACAATCATTATACTCGCAGCAGTCTTCTCTTTACCACACTATCCAAGCAATTCCTCGAGAGTACACGGGTAGCCGAGTCGCATCTCGAGATAGATTCCAAGGTAGAATTCCGGCAGTGGTTTTCTCTCAGAGTCTGCTCAATAAAGACCCTAGCTCTCGATCAATCTCGAGAAAGCAGCTTCTGACTACAGAGAGGAAGCAGATTCAATCCATTCTTAAGTCCGTTGAACTCCCCTTCTTTTGCTCCACCTCCTTCCGCCTCCAGATTCGTGCTGGGTCTGGATCTTCGGAGGTTCTTGATTCTGGAACCGTTTTACCCATCAAGGTAAGGCATCAACTTTACCTCTAATTGTTCGATTAATTTAAAAATTATTGCTTTGTTTAATTCTGGTTTTTTACAAAATTGGGTTTGTGATATAGGTACATAGAGATGAAGAGACTGGAAAGATATTGAATTTGGTGTTTGTTTGGGCCGATGAGGGAACAGAGTTGAAAGTTGATGTGCCTGTTGTTTTCAAAGGAGAAGAGGATTGTCCTGGTCTCAAGAAAGGTAATTTTGCTTCTTCTTTTTTTCATTTTTTATCCAGTTTATTAATTATCCTTAATTTACTTTAGTTTTTAGTTTGGAATGCGGATGAGTTGTTAATAGTTTTTGTACCCAGATTGCCAATTTGATGTTTGGTTTTTGGAAGTTTGAAAAGTTATGATTGATATTAAATGGTGAAATCCTTTGATTTAAGTTATACCTTGTGTGAGGTTAAGTTTATTGTAGAGGTTTTGGATTTACTTTCAATAAGGCTAACGTGATTTGGCATTTGGATGGCATTATCTTCTTCTGGCTTTCTGGGTTGTAATATTAGTTCTTTGTGCATTACCTTGTCTGTCATCAGCTGCAAAAATCTGGAATTAGTTGTCGTTATACATGGTTATTGATAATTTTCTATTAGTATATGGAGAAAGTTTATTGAGGATGAAAGTTTATTGAGGATGATTGATTGGATATCTTCCTTAAGTTGCTTTTCTGGCACAGGTCTCCAAAGAGCAAGGCATCTAAAAACTGTATCAATAATCTTAGGCAAGCCAATCAAATACATTTTTCCTTGTTAGAAGACATTTAATAACCTTTTGCCTTTAGTTAGAAATTGAAAATCCATGATATAGAATATGTCTGATGTAGGATAGATTTATGGATGTCACATTGCTTATAGTTTACAGTTTTAAAAATTATGAACGTACTTGAAGAAATAAAAAAAAGGGTTTAAGTTTCGTAGAATGAATTGGACTTTCCTGCTCTTTTAGGGCAAGATGGTGTTTTCTTTCCACTGAGGTAGGCAAATTAGCTTGCTGAAATTTTCTTGTATCAAGCCAATTATGGGTTTGAGATGGTAATTTGATAAGAGTAATTGATGGAAACATGCAGGAAAGCGATAGTACCTACCTTCATTGTTTCTTATCTTTGGTCCTGTATGAAATAGGTGTGACTTGGTATTAGTTGTTAGCACTTATGGTGTTTGAATACATCGTTCCCAAATTAATTTAATCTTAAAGGTAAGTAAAATTACTTGTTAAGGGAAAAAAAAATAGAAAAATGGCATGATTGATAAAATAATTAGTTTGGTGGATTCTTATGCTTCTTTTGTTCATAAGAGATATACTTTAAGGTTCTATATATGAATGGTATCTTATCTATAGTGATAAGCTCTGCGTACTAAAACAACAAGCCACAAGAAATAAAAAATAAGAAGAGAAGAAAAAGATAGAGAGAGAGAAAGATAAAGAGCTTTGCCTATTGGATGACAATGTAATTCAAATGCTTTCTTTTTCATTTGAAGCAAAGAGAAGGGAGAGGAAGAGATGGGGATTTATCATCCTTGGTTCCTCATACTGTTTGAATTTATGTCTATAATACATTTATTAATTACATATATGAATTTATAGGACTCGTGCAATTTAAGATTGATATGCTAAAATTATCATAATAGCATATGGTAGGGTTGTTATAACTTTTTCTCATTAGAAGCTCAATTTATGTTTTTATTTGTCAAGTAAGTATCTCACTGTACTTTTCATTCCAAAACAGGGGGCCAGTTGAACAAGATAAGGAATACTCTGAAATTTCTTTGTCCAGCTGAGCACATTCCTTCGAAAATTGAGGTGGATATGAGCAATATAGATATTGGAGAAAAAGTGTTAATGTGTGATGTCAAGGTTCATCCATCACTGAAGCTTCTGAGTAAGAATGAGAACATGCCTATATGTAAGATTGTGGCAACAAACTTAGATAGCCCAGAACTACCGCCAGAACCTGCACAAGAATGAATGTCAGTAATCTCTGCAGATTCAGTTAGTCTCAGAAGGAGCGGTGGAATGAATAATTTTCATTATTTTTGGTAGGTTATGACCTGATGTGGTGCATTATGATTCTCAAATCAGTCGAGGACATTAATCTTTAGAGCATAATCTGACATACATGAATAGTCTTATTAGCTGGCGGTTGTACGAAAAGAAAATCGTTAACTGCAAAATGATCGATGTAGTAAGTGAAACCTGCAAAGTTGAGATGGCTTTGCATTATTCTTGTTTTTTTAACAGAATTTGATCTAGAAAGTCATATGGAAATTGAATTTGTGATGCTTTGTTTTGATCTAGAAGTGTTCTTTCATCGTCAGACTTGTTTTTTCAAGTTCATTTTTTAAATAATTTTATTAATTAAATTAATAATTATATTTAAAAATTACATATCATATCAATAAAATTGCAGACTATACTTATTCAAATGTAAAAAAAAAAAAAATGATTATTTGTGTCAGAAAAAAATGAAATTTATTCTAAAAATATGATTCTATTCCCAATCTTACAGCGTATTAAACATGACGGAAGAGTTTCAGGCATGTTTGCCGCCAGCATTACCAGGAAAACTTGTGAGAGAAAAATGGTCAGTTGAAAACCCAACATTGGTTAAGCCTTAGGTTATAGCTCATAAGAATCAATTCAAGTAAATTTACAGTTTCAGGGTCAAGCCTGCCGGCCGCATACAAGAAGCTGAATTAAATGAAATGTGGTTTTGGTCTTTGAAGTTGGCTGCTGCAAATATAAGCCATGCTTACAAGTTAATACTATATTTACCAATAACATGTATGGACTTGCATCCAAAGAATTTGCATTACCCTCAGGTAAGAACCTTTCTTAAATACAAAAATGTAAGCAAGAAAAAAGAACCACCTTCTTGAAATTTGACCTCATAAATTCTTAGAAATTGAAATTTGATCTTTCTATGAAAGAATAGAATCACCAAGCTTTTTCATGGCAACGATTTGACTTTTTTATTAATTAGTAAAATTATTTTATGTGTTAGTTTAATTAGTAAATTTTTTTTTTATTAATTAACAAATGATAACTGATATTTTAATTTAATGGTAAAATGAGAATACTTTAAAAATGAATGTTAGAATTCAAATATTATCGATAAAATTAATATTCATATAATACAAATAATAGGGATTCAATTTTTAAAGTTAGTATAAATAAAGTAATTTTTATATACAGATTAAAGATGGGGTGTACTCTTAAATTCTTCTAAAGAAAGGATTTAATTTTCATCCATACATAAATTGATTTTATGGTTCTTTGATTATTCAAAAATATATTTATAGATAAATATATTTATAAATAAATAAAATATATTATTTCATTATATGAGTGTATATATTTAATATAGATAAGTATTTTTTATAATAAATAATATTTTTTAATAATAAGATTTTTATATATTATTAAAAAAATAAAAATTTAATAATGATAGAAAATTAACAAGCATGAATCGAGAGTATGAAGGCATGTTCTTGAGTCTTGAACTCGTTTGAATAAGAAATTTAATATTATTTGATGTGTAAAATAATATGGGAATAGTTGTAATTTAAAAATTAATTTCCTATCTTAATTGTGTAAAATAGATTATAAATATTATATTGGAGTTGTATATACTTTTTTCTTTTGTCTTATATATACAACTAAAATTATGTAATAGTCATTAATTAATAATTAATTAAGTATTTATCTAATAGTTAAAAAATAATTTTTATGTATCCATTGCCTTTAAATATTCAATATATTAAAAAAAAAAAAGTAAAAAATAAATCCTAGACTAGATCGACTAAATAACTTGAGACTTGCATATGCTAATAATGTCACTATTCGAACGGGTGTGCTCAAAGTTAAATATCAAAAGGGACACATACGTATATTTCATGTTTGTTTCTAAAGCTTTTCAAGGATTCCTTTTATTTTATACTCCTTTAATATCGAAGGTGGAGAGATTAAAAAAACAAATAAATTAAAAATAGAAAAATGGAAAAAATTTCTCAATCATTATATATTTTATAATTAAAATATTTATTTTGTATGAGGGAATAGTTAATAAAACGAAAATATAAATTATATATTAATTACTATGTCTCCATCAAGTATTTAATTAAAATCCGTGTTAATCCACAAGTTCCACTATTACAATCAAAACTTTGACCACTTTATGAAATTGGTTAGAATTAAAAAATAATTACTGTGAGATTTCTGTATTTTATTATATTACATTTAAAAAGTTTATATATTTTAAAAATTATATTAAAAATTATTGTATTTTGATTTCGTTAAATTATAAGATATTTTCGTCTATTTTTTTTTTATTAGTCACACTTCAAAAAGTCAATTTTTGATTAAAATATTTTTTTAATACCCAAAATATCCTCTCCTCTCTTCTTCCTACAATCAACTCAACCAAATCCTAAAATTTAATTTTTTGATACCAAGAGTGAATTCTATTAAAATCTAAGAACTGAAAATAAGGTTGGGAATTGAAATAAGAAGCCATTTCTTTGTCCTTAAGCCATAACTATCGAGTTATGATTCCAAATTACATTCATGTGGATTCAAATCCACAAATCTTCCAGTAAATCAAAAATTGAAAAGATGGTGACGCATATCGGAATGATGGATGCTATATATTTCATTGGCAGATCGAAAATTTTTTCCTGGATCAACTCCACTCTCCATCTCAATTTCTCTAGAGTCAAAGAGATTTTTACTTATTTCTCTCCTCTTCCGATATTTTTTTTCTTTGTTTTTCCTAATTTCTCAATCTGGATATGTAAATTTTAGACTTACTCTATTGTGGTACACTGTCAGTTAATGGACAGTTCATCCAGGGATAATTCCCATGCACAAGGTCAATTTCGACGCAAAAAGCGAATACAAGATGATTTAGAATTACAAGGTCCTTCAAGATGCATTCAACAAACTTAAGATCACTAAGATCTGTGATATTTGTGCATTTTGATTATTTGTGATTTTCTGTGCATTGATTTTTTTTTTTTTTATTATTTTGGAGCATTTTAACATATTGAAATCAATAAACTTATCAAAGAAAAGCCGTTTGATCATCTGGAATTCATAGAGTGGATAAAACATTATTGCGATTCTATTAATAAAGGCGCTTCCAAATAATTTTCACTTTAAGATTTGTATTATGACTTTGATTTTTTATTAGTATTGAACTTATTATTAAATAGCCCCTCATTTTTTGTCTATTAATTGTTAGATGGTTAATTGATTGTTTTTTTATTGGTTAGAATTTGCTACTATTGTTTCGTTTTGTAAGTTGTTTGGATTTCGAATCAGTTGTTTTATTCAATCAAAATCATTATTAAATAGTATCTGTTATTTTGATGGTGATGGTAAAAATGAAAATTTTGGTGTGTTTAAGAGTGATGACATTTGAGTAAAAATAAAAATGAAAATGAAAAATATTATGAATTTTTACATTGATTTTATGGATTTTTAATAAAAAGATCTCAAATTTTAACGAAATTAATTTGCAGAGATTTTTTAATATTATTTTAAAAATATATAAACTTTTTAGTATAATATAACAACATACAAAGATATTAAAAAATAAATGATAATTAGAATGTTAATAATTAGTAATTTTCTTTTAATAACCAAGCAGTTAAATTGATATTCCCTATAATCACTTATGTATATCCAAGATAAATATTCCATTTATAAAAAAATAATAAAATAGTGAAAACATAGAGTTATAATTTACGAAATAATTATAAATAGAAAAATACAAAATTAGCATAATTTAAAATAAAAATATACACTAATCATTATTTTAAATAAATGATAAAATATAAAATTATAATTAACTTGCAATATGTTGCCTATCTCTTTTTTCATAATTATTTTATATTTATAAAAATAAAATTCGAAGACATAATATAATTTGTAGATTTGGAGGTTTATTGTGCTAGTAAAAATTCTTAATTAAATTAAACCAACAAATTAATTGAAATTACAAATTTATCATTATATTAGCTTATCTAATTTCATTTTAACTATTTATATAATAATATTTAGGAATGAGAATGAGATAGAGAATTCTCATTCCTTGTAGAGATTTGCTCACAGCGAGACGAAATTTTTTTATTTTCTCTTCTCATAAGGGCAGAGATGAAGAATATTTCTTCTTCATTAATGGGGATAGAAAATATACTCACCACCCCACAAGAATTTTCGTCCTATAAAAACTCGATATTATAATTACTTAATTATTCATAATATAAAAATATATTACTTAATTATCCTTATATATATATATTTATTACTCAAAACTATGTATTAGTATTTATTTATTTCATTATGTTAAAGAATAATAATTATTATTTTAATACATATAAATTATTTATTTGAACTTATATTTAATACACATATTAAATTTTTAAATATAGAAATGTTTATGAGATTGTTGAAATTTCTTGAAATTTTTTGCATTTATGGAATTCAATTTATTTAAATATTCTCATATTTTTGTGAATGCTAATTTTTTTTTTATGTTTTATTGAATGTTATAAAATATTTTTAATGTATTAGATGTATTTACATTCTAATTATATGTGTTTGATATTTTATATATATATATATTTTAATAATATTTTTTAAATAAATTTATTCTTATTTTCAGCTATTATTTATGAATTTTATAAATATATAAATTTAATAATATAAAATCTATTATTTATGAATTTTATGAATATATAAATTTAATAATATAAAATTTAAGTGAAGAATAAAAATTTATGCATAAATGAGAATGTAGGTGAATGGAGTATTTAAATGTGCCATTAATAATAGCCGATTTATAATAAAATATTTTTTTCAGTTGATAAAAATTATAATTAGCTATAATAGCTTATACCTTTTATCAGATTTTATTAATTTGAATAAAAATAATTTATAATTAATTTTTATTTAAATATTTAATAATTTTTTAATTATTAATATATATAATTTTAAATAAAAATAAAAATTATTAATTAGAAATCCAAATATCGTCTAAATTATCTTTATTTATGAGAAGGTAATGAAGATGATATTCCACTGAGGCGGAGGGAATGGTTATCCGACCCCACCCCATTGTCGTGCCTAATAATATTTTGAGTCGACTGGGGATATAATTGTAAACTTGTGGGAGCAAAGGGAAATAATTTAATTACGCTTATTATAACATGAATATTTAAAAGGGTGATGGCTGTTGGACACGCAGACAGGTCTATTGTCGGACGGATGGTAAATTTTTTTTTTTATTTAATTCTTTTAAAAGGAAGAAATACTACTTTTATTTTTTATTTTATCTCTCATTTAAAATTTTTAATATATATTAAAATATTTATTAATTAAATTTAAAATAATTTATTTAATTTTATATTTTTAACTTTATTTTAAATTAATTTATTATATTATAATTAAATATTATAAAAAAAAAATCCATAATACTTTAAAAACGACAGATAAAGAGAGAGAGAGAGAGTAACTAACGTTGAAAATTAATTAGAGGCGGTCCAAAAAATAAAAATATTCCTTAAGTCAATGCCTCGAAGTTTGTGTTCAATGTCTTAATTTTATAGTATTAAATTTTAATATATTAATAAATCCTTAATGTATGTTAACCGCTACTACAGTTGACACCTTATTACAAGTTGCACGATGCTGTTCTGGTTCTAGAAGAGTAAAATGATATTAATTAATAATTTAATAATTATCCTTATTTTTAATGAAAATAATTTGTCAATCATAATTCTAAATATTATTGTAAATATATAATTAAATATTAAGGGTTTTAAAATGTTTAATTAATTAATTACTATCTAAATATAAACAACACTTATATATATAAACTAATTAATATATACTAATCATTAAACAATTACACTAAAAATGGTCTTATATAAGTTAAGCATATCAAATTTAGAAAAGTTAAAGCATTGGAGGAGATGCTTCGCACTTGACCAAGAATAAGTAGGTATATGTAACTAATTCCAACAATAATTAAGCATTATTTTAAATTGTTACTAAAACAAAAGAATTAGTTTGCAACTTAATTTGATAATTATCTATAATTATAATGACCCTTTTTTTTTATACTTAATTATGACCTAGATTAACTTTGAAAATGTATAACTAATAGTAGTTTATACTTAATTCTTTGTTAATTAACTATATTTCTAAATGAAATGAAATTAGAATTGCCACGTCACTCACTCAACAAGACAAAATATATATCAATTATATACAAAACTTTTTGTTCCATCTAAAAAAAAACAGTTGCCAACAAAATTCTCTCCCAAACTCTTTCCCTTCTTTCCTTTAGAGAGAGAGAGAGAGAGAGAGGGAGGGGAAAGAAAAAGAAGAAAAAAAAAAAGAAGAGAAAGAAAGGACCTTGACTTGATCTAACAATTTCACTGTTATTATCAATCATAATTTTGACCATTTGAATTGGGAGTAATAATATTCTAAATCGCGTTTGGGAGTCCTTTGTAATGTACTTTTTCCTTCCTTTGCAGATGGATTTAACATTTCCTTCCTTTTCCTTCGTCTCCTTTGATTTTCAACGGATTCTATTTCTTTTACTCGTTTTCATAAGTTTGTTGTCTTAAAAAGCGAATCATGATCTTTATTGTTTCCATTTCTCGCTATGCGTTGGCTTCAAAATATTTCCTTCTCGTCTTCTTCATCTCCGTCGTCGTCGTCTAATTCTTTCTCTACTGCTTCTTCATCTTCTTTTTCTCCTAAGCCAACCTTTTCTTCTTCTTCTTCTTCGTCGTCGTCGTCTTCTGCAGATCCAAATTTTTCTCCGGCGAAGAAAAACACTCATCATCGAAGCTATCTTCGTGGCGGTCCGTTAGGTTTACGTTTTAGTGCTCCTAGACTTATGCGTCAGAGGAAGCTTCGTCAATTGACCGAACAAGAAATTGCAACACAACAACAACAACGCCAAGGGACTTCCATTGCTACCGTGAAACCACATTCTGATACCTCCTCTGAGCCTATTCCTGTTCAGCTTTCGCGGTCACCGAGTGGTTCTTGCTCTGCTGTTCCTTCTAGGTTGTCTTCGTCGGTGCCTGTTCCATTGCCTTTGCCGTTACCTTTACGGGAGAATTCTAATTTTGGAGACGCGCATAAGGAGAGGGATCGAGAAGGTCTTAGAGAGAAAGAAAAAGAGAGAAATGATGGCGTGGGAGAAGGATTATGTTCATCGAATTCTCCAATTGCGAGGTTTGTTTTTCTATTTTTATTGGATAGAATTTTATTGCAATACATTATAGATTTCACGTTTTCTTCAACTTTATTTAAGAAAATAGAATTATTACAATTAAATTTCTTGCTAATGTTGATTTATAAACATTTTTACATGAATACCTGATAAACTCTAATTTGGGGTTTGATATAATCAAATTGTGTAGAAAAAATAAAAAAAAAATGATTTTTTTTTTTAATGAATTGTTGTGTATATAATCAAGGAAAATGGTTTATTTGTGATTTAAATCATTTTAAGCTATGCAAACAATTTCTGTTCAAGGAAGGAATTAATATAGGATAGGTGCCCAATTTTTGTTTATTGGCCTTTAATTAATGCTACAACGCAAACATTTTAGGCATATTGCATCTATTGTGGCATTGCATCACTATTTATCTGTTGTATGTATCTACAATGATGGCTTATTTTGCGGACGTTGGTTTTTCTTTGTTAACATTTTGTATTATTACAGTGCATTAGTTGGCCGTAACACGAGGAAGATAGTGGAGCCTCTAGATGTAAGAAGGTCACCTAGTAATCCAGATTTTAGTGTGGATAATTATGGAGTCAATCTTCCTACTAGAAGTGCACCTACTAGTCCGTTTGGAAGTCCTGTACTCAGCCCACAAAAATTAACTACGGCTGCTGATTTGTTACCTTACTATCAAATGATAGCTAGAGGAAATCAAGTCTGGTCTGCACCGGAAATGGCAACATTAGATATACCAGGACTTCCTCCTCCAGCATTCTTTGATTACTCTGCATTTAGCACTGATAATTCTCCGCTTCATAGCCCACGAAGTAGAAGTCCCCGTTGGAAACCTAAAAGTCCAACTGGACCTGCATCGCCATTGAACGCAAGGCTGTCAGTTGATGCTTTAATCCCGGGGCGTGAAAGTAATGCTAATTTAGAGGTCCACCCATTACCTCTTCCTCCTGGAGCAGCCAGGCCTTCAATATCAACTCCAATTCCTCAAATTATTGCTAAAGCAGAGTCTGTGCCCTTGAAAAGTCAGTGGCAGAAGGGAAAACTTATTGGAAGGGGCACATTTGGCAGTGTTTATGTCGCTAGCAATAGGTGCGCAACTTCTGTATTTCTCTCGAGGCCACCTTCCTTTTCACAAATAATGCTGATCAAAGTTTTTCATTTTCAACAGGGAAACTGGGGCATTATGTGCAATGAAGGAAGTTGACATATTTCCAGATGACCCAAAATCTGCAGAGTCTATAAAGCAATTAGAACAGGTTATTCATCACTATTTTAATGGCTTCATGAGTGAATTATTTCTTCTCCTCCTCCTCTTTACATCAATCAAGTGTAATCGCATAATCTTCTTATCCTATATTCTTGAGATTTTGCACTTGCTTTTTGGTTGATAAGTATCTCTTTATGTCCAGTTTTACCTTGTTGGTTAATGATATATACGTTTGTAGGTTGTATAGGTTTTGCTTAAATTTTTTATTTTACAGATAATGCATGCTTTATTGCAATTATATATTAGGTTATGCTTTATTGCAATTATATATTAGGTTTTCTTTCCATCCCTTTTTTCTTACTCCCTCCATTTATTTCAGGAAATTAAAGTTCTTAGCCAGCTAAAGCATCCAAACATCGTGCAGTATTACGGTAGTGAAATAGTGAGTAACTTTTAAGGGGCACCTTTTGGTTTCCAAGTTCCATTATCTGCCAGGCCAGAGTATTTTCATGATAATGTTGAATTAATAACTTCATTTATTCACAGGTTGAGGACCACTTCTATATATATCTAGAGTATGTTCATCCTGGTTCAATCAATAAATATGCCCGTGAACATTGTGGAGCCATAACAGAAAATGTTGTTCGTAGTTTTACTCGCCACATCGTCTCTGGGTTAGCCTACTTGCATAGTATGAAGACAATACACAGGTATAGGATCACATGTAGTTTGAGTGGTCTTTGAGGAAAGGGTCTATGAAATTCTCACCTTTTTGTGATAACAAATTATATTTTTCCTGGTTATATAGGGACATAAAAGGGGCTAATTTGCTTGTTGATGCATCTGGAGTTGTTAAGCTTGCTGACTTTGGGATGTCAAAACATGTGAGTACTGGGTTTTCAAATTTTCCTGAAAAACCTATCGGTCACATGAACTCCTGCATATAACCTTACCTGTAGATCTAGCTTGAATTTAAGTTTGTGGTAATAACTGTATGTTAGGATCTTCTTTCCTTGCCATTTTTTTCAGTTATATCCAATTAGTTATTGTCCTTGAACAAGGATATTCTTATTCTACCAGTAAAAATATAACAAAATTAAATGTATAATTTCCTTCATCGTTCACATTTTGAATTCAATTTTGTCTATCCCATATTATTCTCATAAACTGTTGGACTTAATTTTTTACTTTTTTTCCCAGCTTACTGGACAAGCAGCTGAACTTTCTTTGAAGGGAAGTCCATACTGGATGGCTCCAGAGGTACCTTCTTATTGTTACATCAATATTTGATGGTTGATATCTTTTCTACTCTCATATCACTTTCTTCTCTGCAGCTTATGCAAGCTGTAATGCAGAAAGATACCAGCCCCGATCTTGCACTTGTTGTTGATATTTGGAGTCTGGGTTGTACTATTATTGAAATGTTCACTGGAAAACCTCCTTGGAGTGATTTTGAGGGGGTAAGCACCATATTTTCTCATGTCCTTTATCCATTATATGCTTAACTTGGACTTGGAAGTATAACATATGATATTCATCCGACACCCTTTGAATTTTTCAGTACCGGATGAGAATATAAAGATTAGAATGTTGTAGGATCTGTATGAAACCCCCTTCACTGAACTTGATGGATATTTTTAGCGTCCACTGATCTGTTACTTCAAAATAGTTGATTGGAATCTATTTATTTGCATTATGACGATCTAGTATTTAATACAGTTAAATTCTTGTAGTAACAAGTGAGATGCAAAAAATAACGTAGTCCATCTTATTAAAAACATTTACATAGCCTTCTTCAGTAAATCAACTGGATGGACATTGTCTCTCAAGCTAGTGATTAACTTTGTAATGTCTATTAATGTGCTAGTCTGGTAGTCATGTCCTTGCCATTTGATCAGTAGGAATCTTGGTGAGTAGATTGGTAGTAGATTTATGTGATGAGATGAATATTTTTTATATTTCTCATGTATTATTGCTGACAGAAAGCAGAAATTTGTCTACCACTACAAAAAGTTCACGGTGATGGAGGGAAAAAACTGTATGGTTATATGACCATGTGTGTATAACATAAAATATTTTCCTGTTAATGGAATATTTGAAATTCTATTGCGCTATGTAGGCGGCAGCCATGTTTAAAGTTCTGAAGGATAGTCCTCCAATTCCTGAAACATTGTCGCCTGAGGGCAAGGATTTTTTACGTTGCTGTTTTCGAAGAAATCCTGCAGACAGGGCATCAGCAAGTGTGTTATTAGAACATCGTTGGTTGAAAAACTCACAACAGCTCGATGTTCCATCTACCACCCAATCAACTAATGGGATAAAATTGATGGTAAACTATGGTCATTCTCTTTTGTTTTTCTGGTTTTCCTTCCTTGAAACAGATATAACAACAGTTTGCGTCATATTTCATATTGCACTGGCAGGATATAAGCCATAACCACAGTCCAAACATAAGTGAAAAGTTTGACCAGTTGTCAATAACACCTGTCTCACAGAATACGAAGGGGAAGGTGGCTTCTGACAGGTAAAAAGTTGCTTTCTATATTTCCCTATTCGCCCATCTCTTTTCATTTATTGATGATAAAAGTAAAACATAAATTTTAAAGTCGGTAATTGTTACTCTTGCATGGCTTCAGCTTCATGCATTATTCTTTTTCTTCAGCGAGACTGCCCAACGATCTCACCATGAAACTTCCAACTTAACAACAACAATGGCTTCTTCCTGTTATTCTCCACGTTCTATTCTTGAGGTTCTTCCTACGTTATCTCCTCTGCGTGCGGGTCAGAGGAATCATGCCAGCTCTTCTTCATCTACTCCCAACTTAATTAATTACAGTGCTAAAATCAATCATGTCTTTAGATAGCAGAGAGAATTGGGCTTTATTGTCCTTCATAGGCTCTAGCAGATGACTGGCGCAATAGGTTGTTTCGGTAGCAAGTTATTTGCCTCATCTTTGTCAACATTGCCTCCTGAAAGTTTCAAAAGCTTGTTCATCCTGGAGATATATTCGGGACCGGGGATTTTAGAAGCAGGTTTTGTATACTATTTTACTAATCTAGAGCTTCAGCAATTACAGAAGTTCATTTGTATGTATATTTTCCAAGATAATATCCTCTCCTCCACAATTTGATGGAGTCAAAATTTATTTGTAGATTTTAGAAAGAAAAAAAAAAAAAAGAAAAGAAAAGGTTAGATTTACCTCATCTTCCCAACCCAAAGGGGAGTTTTGCAATTTTAAGTTGAATAGGGTGATTATCATTTTCATTTTGAAATTTCATACATAGTGAAGCTGATGCGCTATGCTTGCTTGTAAGAAAATATTAGCAAGGAGGGTAGCAGGAAGAAAAAAGAAAAATCAATTTTTGTATGTTATATAAGATATTGGTTCCAATTGTTAACTTATTAGAGAATAACATAGAGGTCATAGTGAAATATATTAGTAGAGTGCAATTTATTAGTGAAATATATTAGTTTTTTTTTTTTAGGACAATGAAACATATTAGTTAAACAAGGGGTAATTGAATTGTGTTTCTTTTTCCTACAACAAAGTTATTATGTATATTAATATTATTGGGAGATAAATTTTCAAATAATAATTATATTAAATATCATAATCATATATCTCATATCTAAAATGTATAAGAATTGAATTTAAAATCCTAAAGAATTTTAAAATATTATCACTCAAAAACCTGTTTTAGTGATCAAGCAATCATATAAATGGTAAATCCACGTTATGCCTTCGTGTTTTACTAATTTGATTGTAAGCCATTTATAATTTTAATAATTTATTGTATTTATAGTTTTAATTTATTATACTCTTCTCAACTAAGATAGTTATGGTGCATTTTTTTTTTTGTACGAAACATGTAGAGCTCAGAAATGTTTGTTGTAATTATTTTTATAATTCTTTGTTAAAAAAAATGCTATAATTAAATCTTATGTTGAGAAGCCAATATAATGTATATAATTAAGTTATCTAAATTGTTATCATCCTTCTTCAATATTTTTGTAATTTTACTAATTCTAAATTACCTTCTTTTCATATAGATTTTATATCAAAAGTTACATTTACCTTCTAGATAATTAATTTTAAGTTATATTTCATATTAAAACCCAAGCACAACTAAATTCTTAATTATCTCATATTTTTTTCAAAGGTTAACAATGAATTTCATTACTATATGTATTAAGAGTTATTATAATTTAATCTATTGTCTATATATTTCCTATCAAGGCATCTAAATAGTTGAAATTAAATAATAATTTCAAATTTAATAATTAATCCTTGGGCATGAAACTAGTAATTATATTAAGTCTAATAATTTAAATCCTAACAATTGATTTCTCTTTTAAATTTAAGGATATATTAATAAATTTAATTAAGATACTTGGTTTAACTTGAAAATAGATTTCAAGTTAGTAGGAACATTAATAAACAAAAATAATTATAAAAATTTGAATTTAAAAACTATAAAAATAAACTAATAGGATTGAATTAAAAATAAAAAAATAAAATATTTTTTATTCAATAAAGACTTAAATAATATTACAGACTGTAAATAAAACATTTTGTTTCATCTCATATCAAATAAATTACTAAATCTAGAAAATGATAGTAAACCTATAATATCAATTATTAAGGAAGAATCTTCTTGCAAATTAAGAAAAAAGTAGAAATGCTTTATTGGGAGAATTAATAATGAATAATATATATATATATGAGCAAATTTACTTGTGGGCCCAGAAAACCCAATTTGAAGCAATTTTGGGCCTAAGAAGAGTGGTCCAGTCCAGCCTTTAAATAAGTGGACCAAAAAAGACATTTAATTGGTAATCTATGTGTAATTAAACACTAATCAAAATAAAGAAAGAATAATTACTTTTAATTAATGCTTTTATTAATTACTTTCCTATCAAATAAAAACAAAGTGCAAATTGCAATCACATGGTTTCTTATAATAAGGCCTTTGTTTCTTTCCCATACTTCCCTCTTTTTCTTTATCTTTCAACCCTTTCCATTTCAATCCTTTTTCTAGGTAAATAAAAGAAAAAGAGACAACCAAACAAATCATAAAATCTAAGAGAGAGAGAGAGAGAGAGATGGAGCCACCATCAACACAAGCCATAGAGAGGAATTATCAGGCTGGAGAAGATGAACAAGACAAAATCATCAATGAATGGTAAAAGTTGTATTTCTTTTTAATTGTTTATTTTTTGGAAAAGTGTAATCATTATTTGTTTTGGGGATTGCAGTTGTTCTTGCTGTTTCGATTGCTCAGAGAGCTGCTTTGATTACTTGTGCTGTTACAATCTCTGTTAATTTAGAGAACAAACTTTAGAACTAATCTCTCTTACTCTGTTACTCATCATGGATTTGTCATATGGATTGGGAATTTAATTAGCTGAAGAAGAAGAACCATTATGTACTTTTAATTTTTTTTTTTTTTTAATTTTCTTTTTTGCACCAAAATTTACTTCCCTCTCTCTCTTAAATATTTGTTTGTGTGATTGGTTTTGTTATTCTGTATAGATAGGATTTCCCTTAGGGTATATTTGGTAGATTCCAGGATTGGGAATATAATTCTATTCTAAAAAATAAGATTTTTATTTTTTATTTTAATATATAAAATAGTTTAAAAGTCTATTTAAATAGCTAATAATTTAAAATAACTGAGTGTTTGAAATTTATCATTATATATTTTTTTTATGATTTTCTCTCTAAAATTCAAATATAATTTTTTAATCATTCAAAAAAAATCTTAAATTTTTTTATTTAAATAATTTCAATCTCTCCAATTTTTATTAAAATAATATATATTTTTAATATAATTATTAATTTAATTAATAAATTTTATATAATTATTTAAAAAATAAACTTGTTTGAAATTATATTCTACTTGATATTCAGTTCTAATATCAACCAGGTCAGTCCTTTTTTTTTTTTTTTTTTTTTTTTTAGAGAACCAGGTAAGTTCTTAATTCAATTCTATGTTTGTTTTAGTTTTCTTGATGAGGATTCTCTTAGCCACTTCTTTTTTCCTCTTTTAAATTGGTTAAGGATTGAGATTTGAACCGATAACTTAGCATGATGGATTAAAATTTTCTACTTATTTACAAGCTTTTAAAATAAATTTATTAATAATCATTGCCATTATTTGATACATATTTTTTTTATTTTAAATAATAATGAGGTGATATCAAGTTAATTTTTATTAAATTTGATAATTTGAAAATGAGAAATCAAAAAATAGAAAAAAAAAAATTCATTATAACCCTTTTGAGATTTGTCTTAATTAATACTTATTGTTTATTGTTTAAAAATTAATAATTTTTTAGACACAAATAATTATTTTTACTTTTTTTTAGCATTGAAAAGGAAGAATTTGAAACTAATTTTATTTTTTAAATCATGTATGCACTTAATATCATAATATATGTATTGGTGTGAAATCCTTGACATTTATTAATAAGCAATGCTATAATCCTTATATATAAAATTAAGCAAATTTTTACTAAATTTTAGTTTTTGAAATTTTAATTGTAAAGCACTTTTATCCTAAAGTTTTGAAAATATAATTTATTTAATCCTTCAAAAAAATACTTTATATATAAATATTTTAATATAAAATTTTATAATTTCTCAAAATCTTATACTTCTCATTTAATTTAAATAAATAATTATATTATAAAATAATTTAATCTCTCTAAATTTTATACTCGTCATTTAAGTCTATTTGAGGACTATTAAATAATAAGAATTAAAGTATTAATTAAGATAAATTTAAAATATATTATAATAATTTATAAAAATGACAATTAAATCCCAATTCATATATAAAAATGAGCAAACAACATCTTTGCCAATGGCCAAACAAGCAAAACTCGATAAAGTGATTTTAATAATTGCATATTCGCATTTTTTTAACATTGAAGAGATATTTGTTTATTATTAAATTATATCTATAATTTATATAAATTAGGTTTCAACATTAAACAAGCAGTCGTTTATAAATAAATTCATCTAAAAACTTTTTTTTATCGTCTAGTGGGCATTCCCCCATTTGCATATATACATATATATATAAAATGAGAAACACATGCTTCCGTTTCCAAAATGACCACGTCTTCCAATAACCACTATAATTTTCTTTGATATTTAGCAGCGAAGGGTAAAATTTCAACCCAATTCATTTAAAAATATTTAATTGTTTTTAAATACTATATATATATATATATATATATATATATATTTCTTTTTTTTTTATATATATATTCATATAATATAATTTATATTTCACATAAAAATAATTATAAATTAAAAATATAAATTAAATATAAATATAATAATAAAAAATAAATAAATATAATCAGATTGAATTTATGACGGATTATATAATTATAATATTCGAACCCGAGAGTTAAAATTAAAAAATTTATCATATCTTATTTATCAAGACAGATTTGGATATAGTTGGACTAGATATCTAGGGGAATATGTATCCTTTTTATTATTGTTATTAGTTTTCAACTAATCATAAGAACACATTTCAACCATTTTAATGTACACAATTTTTTATTGAATTATATATAAATTTAAATTATAGGTGGTCGTAAAATAAATTCAAGTGTTTTTAAACATACACATTCTTAATATTTGTCCCTTTTAAGTGAAATAAACTCAAAATTTAGAATGAATTTTCGATGAATTTCTATATCTAAATTATATTTTACAAAAATTTGTAAAATTATAATTATATATTATACTAGTTCTGAAGATAATTTCAGAAGAGTCATACTCTTATTAATGAATATTATCTTTACATCCATGATTAAAAAATAACCCAAAAATAATTTTTTTGACTAATTTAATTATTTTATCCAAATAATGGTTGAAATTAAATTAAAATAAATGATCAAATTCAGTCTCACCTCTTATTTATGATTATATCATATCCATCTGAAAAGACTCTATTTGATTCTCATTAGATAAATGGTACCTTCCCCACCAGTTTCCCTCTATAAATCTTGAGTTGATATTAATTTTACTATGGATATATCCATTTCATGTCAAAATAGATCCTTTATTTTTATTTATTTTTATTTGTACCTCGGATCCTTTATTTAGAGCAGTTTATGTATCAAATTTCAACTCCTAACTTAGGAGGTAAACTCCACCTCCCAATCACTTCTATTGGGCAATGAACATTCATTATCCCTTTATAATATCTCCATTTTAAAGGGATCAATAGTTTCAAATTGATGGTTATCACCTCCACTTTCATGGCATATACATAATATGCAAGTCTATGATGGATCCATTTCACCAGCCCCCATTATGCAATCTCTTTATATTCCACTATCCAATAGAAAATACAATAAATAATTTTTAGGGCATCTATATATATAAATACTTTATGGAGATATAAGAATTCAAATTTTTATTTTTTTATATTCTTATATTATGAATCAGATACACAATCATCAAACTACTATTTTGATTTTTTTTTCACTAATTTTTTTTTTAATTCACGAGATGTTTTCGTAGCATATTAGATAAAAAATTAATTTCAGCTTGTATCACTTGACTAGCACAAAATCTAATGAGAATTTGAATACGAAACCTCATGTTATACGCTTTATAATGTTGATGGGTTAGTTTTCCTTATTATCCACTATGTAGTAGAGAATAAAAATAATCTATAATATTTATTGAGATATTACAAATATTTGAATTCTTATTCTCTTTCACTAAAAGTTAGATACTTAATCACCTAACTACATGATGCTTTCTGAACATATGAAATATATATTAAAAAAAAGTTTTTTGACTGAAAATCATTGTTGTCCAAGACTCATCTTCAATAATAGAACTATAGTAAGTATCTAAACTCTGAAGTCTATACCAGAAAGAGCTTCAGCAACTCATTTTAAGTGAACTTTGTCTTCGCATGCAAAGATTTAAGTCAAATTTAAGAGTATAAAACAACATCACTATATAACACTTTTCTAGATGGAATGCATCATCATACCACTTACACTTGTAGAGCTACTCTTTTTTTTTTTTTTTATTTCTTTTTTTATAAATTTGTACCTTCGTGCATAGTGGAGTTTGCTAAGTTCCTCCCATTAGACAAAGAAATGGAATTGTACCGAACTCTTTGAAATAGACGTTTTAAATGGCTTTGTTTATAAATAGCTAATTCCTGCTCATTACTACTTGTCACTTTACTACTAGTATAGTCTTTGGAACTGCACTTAATTCTATGGAGCACAATAACTCATATAATTGCAAACTTCCCTTTATTTACTTGTTTGGTTTGTTGTTCTTGAATCCTCTTGTTATCTCCCAACTAGACTATAAATATTATGATGTTTCTTGTCCTAATTTGACAAACATTGTTCGGTACGGTGTTTGGTCTGCTATGGCAAATGATACTAGAATGGCTGCCTCTCTCTTGAGGCTTCACTTCCATGATTGTTTTGTAAATGTAATTAATCAAATTCATATTTCCCTTTTTTTTTTATCCTCAAGTTTCTCATTATTAGTATAAATAAATTTTATAAAATTTTAATGGGATTCATTAGGAATTTCATGTTTTATACTAACAAGGTGTTAATGATCTGCTGAAATTATGCAAAAGAAAATAATTGCAAAGTTTTGGTATATGTAGGGATGTGATGGATCAGTGCTACTTGATGGTGATAATGGAGAGAAAAATGCATTGGCTAATCGAAATTCGGCTAGAGGATTTGAAGTCATTGACAATATTAAGGCTAATTTGGAGAAAATCTGTCCAGCTACTGTTTCTTGTGCTGATATACTAACTCTTGCAGCAAGAGAGGCAGTTTATCTTGTAAGAAGCACTTTCTTGGATGATTTTATATTGATATGAAATTTTATCTTTTCTCTGTTTGCTTTCTAATTTACTATTTTCAATCTAATCTGTCTCAGACTGGAGGGCCTTATTGGAATGTACCTTTGGGTCGCAGAGATGGCCTAACAGCAAGCCAGAGTGCCGCTAATGAACAGCTCCCATCACCTTTCGAGCCTTTAGAAAACATCACTGCAAAATTCACCTCTAAAGGTCTTGAATTGAAGGATGTTGTTGTCCTCTCAGGTTAATTTCAGTCAATTCAACTTTCACTTCAATTTCAGGGTTCAAACCTTATTATAATGTTGGTTTGTATTAAACACGGACACAGAACACGATACTGATAATACAGATATGTGGGCGCAACTGGTTAAAAATAAAATTAGCACAGGATATGCATATCAAACTATGGCATATTGTATTAAGTGTTATACTGAAGAAGTGTGTGATACAAATATGTATATAAAATTAAAGTGTCTATATTTCATATGTTGGCATGTATAATAATAGACTCGCAAACTTCACTAATTAATGTACATACTAAATACAGGTGGACACAGTCTTGGCTTTGCTCAGTGCTTCACATTCAAACCAAGACTATTCAACTTTGGCGGTTCTGGCAAACCTGATCCAGCACTAGACACATCATTTCTACAAAATCTACAAAGTGTGTGTCCAAACCAAGCAGATTCTGATACCAATTTAGCTTCTTTAGATTCTAGTTCCTCCAAATTTGACAATCTCTATTACAAGCTTCTTATGAACAATTCTGGGCTTCTCCAATCAGACCAAGCTCTAATGGGAGACAATACAACTGCTTCAATGGTCAGTTACTACAGCAAGTTCCCTTACTTATTCTCCAAAGATTTTGGAGCATCAATGGTCAAAATGGGTGGCATTGGTTTACTTACAGGACAAAGTGGGGAAATCAGAAAGAATTGTAGGGTGAGGAACTAGAAGAATAGTGAACTGTTCTTGTAATGTAAATAAATCAAGTCCTACAACACTTTTAAGGACGGGCAAATTAATGTACTGTTGTGTCATAATTTAAGACATTTGCAAAGTAGGAAGTCTCATACACTAAAAACAATCTTGGTGATAATTTATAAGCTCTAACGATCTGTTAAATCCTAAACTTTGTGCATTTTTTCAATTCTACCCTATCCCATCCTTTTAATTTATTCAAATTAACACATAATTACCTAATTATCAAAATTGAAAAAGATAGGATAGAATTGAAAATACAGGTAAACTCAGGATTTATGAAATTATTAGGCTAATTATAATCAACGAAACAATCTTATAATGCTTTGTACAAAAAACCTTCCTACTTGAATTAAAATGGATGGTTTCTTTTTCTTACCTAACCTTTTACCATTTCTTGATCTTCTCTTCTTTCTCTGTAAATTCCTGTTGGACTTTTTAGTTACTCTGGCTTCAGATTCAGGAAAAGCAACTCCTCTGTTAACTTGTGCTTGCACTCGGACTGGAACTTGTTCTTCATTTACCTCTCTGATGATATTTTCATCTTCATTTACCCCTTTCTCTTTGGTTTTCTTTCTCTTTAGTTCTTTCAATCTTGATAAAGCCATGTTTCGGCTAACCTCAGCAGCAAGTTTCTGTTTCAAGAAAAGCGAAACCTGCCATTCAGCAAGTGCAGTTTCTTCTTTAGCTCTTTCTGTTAAAACAGAGTAATCTTCAAGAGTGAATTTAACACTGGAATTATCTATAAATCTTGAATTGTTGTTTATATACCCAAGTGCTTCTCTTACTGATGCACTAAAAGCTTCTGATTCGATCTCTATAGCTTGGAGTGTGACTCGTAATGTTTTTAGAGTCTGTCCTCTCATCCTCAGAGTTTGTTTCAGTTTCGATCTTGCTTTTCTTTCTTCCTCCTTGCTCTGTTTTATAATTTCCAATTCTCTGTATATTTGGTTAAAATCTTCATTTATTTCTTCAATTTTCTTCTTTGCTTTGATTTCTTCATCCATTTTGGATCTGATGCTTATATTTGTAGCCTCAAGCTCTGAGAGTACAGCATTGGATATAAATGCTTTGTCTTTAGCAACTTCAAGATTTGATTTTAGTTTTTCAAGATCATTAGTGAGAGGTGTTGATGCTAACCATGAATGAGTTGCACTGTCTTTAGCTTTCTTCAATTCTTCCTTAATTTCAGCTAATTCTGCCATTTTAGATCTTATTCTTCTTCTATCTTCACCATAAACCTCCATTTTCTTGAGGGGTTCAATACCAAAGTATCTATCAATGATTCAATATATAATATAAAATATAAAACAGAGGGTACCTAGTTTATAGAAAGGGCAACTGAAATTCCTAAGAATGCTTGCCGCTTGCCGCTTGCCACTTTCATTTGCTTCCTTCTGTTGGTTATATGGGAATTTGGGTATAAAACCCATTTTGAAAACAGTATTTAAAAAAAATCGTTTTAAAAAAAGACTGTTTAAATTTTTTCTTATTTTAAATTTAAAAACGATATTTTAAATTAATCAGTCAAACACTTAATTTTTTAATTTAATATTTTTTAAATATTAAAATAGTGATTCATCTCCATTTTAAGTACATCCAAACAGCATATTTATGCTGAATTAGATGCTAGATACGCTGTGGTTGGTCTGGTTTTGATCAAGAAGTTACTGTGGTTGATCTGTGAATCCAAATCTTAATTCTTAACAAAGCACAAAATTTGACTTGTGATACAACACGAATAAACGTATGTGTGTGTGTATATTTAAAAAGGAGCAATGAGCCTTTCGTTAATCCGTAATAAGTACGACATGACCGATCTCGAGGTCAAATCCTCAGTTAAAATTAAATTTGCCAAAGAGAAAAGGACAATCTATTAGTTATGACTTAAGATCTATTTGGATGAGATTAAAAACAACATATTAAGGGTGTTTGATAAATAGAGCAATTATAAAGCATTTCAAAATTTAGATTTCAAATTATAGTTGAAATACTAAAAACTACCTCTAGTATTTGAGTTTCCAATTACTAAACTGTCATCTGTTTACACCATTCAATTATACATGTCCTTAATATCTCCATTACGTGAATTTATGAAAACTTTATTTATTAATTAATTAGTAATAAATAAATAAGGAGATCTAACGGATTGAAATTCAATCAGTTGGCCTAATTCAATTCAATAGCGATGGCATTGTTAATCATTTGATCTAACGAATTGAAATTGGCTCAAAGGTCAGGTGGTGAAAATAGAAGTTTTTGGCGGCTTTGATAGGTAATTTATGGCTGGCGGTTTCTGTCTTCCGGATGCTTTAGTTTGCTAAAGGTGCGAGGTTTAAGCCCGTTACAGGTATTATCATTTTCGTCGGTTTGTTTGGAGGAGTTTTTGGAGGGTTTTCCCCGTTACAGCAGTTGTATTCTAACAGAAATATACAATATTGCTTTAGATACATATATATATATATTTACAAGGTTTAATAATAAGAAACAAAAAATAAAGGATCAAAATGAGGCATAAAAGTAAACGTGAATTGAATATTCAGCCTTGTTGAAATAGTAGAGAGCTCAGCTCCAATATAAAAGTTCAGAGGCAAAATATTTGCTGAAATGCGTATAGATGCGATCCCAATTTTGGTAGCTGCTGAAATAATGGTATAAAAGCCAAAAAACAATATTATCATCCACAATATTTTAATAAATAAAAATTTAACTCAGAAAGAAAAAATATAAAATATAAAATTTAGTCATGGCATTTTATGAGAGACACCTGCATTTTTGTTTTAAGAACAAAAACCACTATTTGCTAAAACATTCGCTGACTGAATCAAATGCCTCTTACATTTCACAGGGTTTCATTTAATTTTCAACATAAATCTGACATACTATTGTGCCAAGATTTCAAAGAGGCCATTCAAAGATGCACACCTGCTTTTGCATAACCAAGACTTTTTTGGCTCCAGCATAATTTTGTTCAAGGAACTTATATTGAAGGATGCGACATTTGCTCCTTCAGCACCTTGACATTCAGATAACTAGAGATTTCTTCAGCAACTCAGACATTTGGAAGGAGGATCAGCAAATTGGCATTCTGCCTTCAATCATGATAAAAATCAATCCAACACCAATAGGCTCATTGTTTGAAAGCATTCCATTTTGTTTCCTGAAGAATCTCTTAAAACATCAAGAACATGGACAAAAAAAGTATTGCATTCCCTTGTAACAAGGAAGTACTAAAAGAGTCCACTAGTAATGATGCAGAATAAAACAAATGAAAATCACTCATTTCCAAAATGACAATATTTTTTTTCCCTCTGAACAGAATAGAACATGACCTAGGAATTGATACCATCACTGTTGGTGCAATCATTCTCTGTACATGAGACACTTTTCATCTGTAGATAAATATTGGAAGCCTCATTGAACCTGAATTACACAGCATGGATAACCCTCCCTGATCCCATAAAGTCTCCCAACCCAACCCTCAACGGGAGTCAAACCTAATATTCAAGTTGGAATTCTAATTCCTGAACATTAGACATTTGTGGGGAACATGATAATTTCCCATGCTGTATCAATTGTCAAACAGCACAAAAGATTACAAAATGTGAAGCATAAAACTAATAAAATATCTAAAAGAGCATAAAGAACACAAGCAATTGTTTTACTGCTTTTCTATTACCATAAACAGATATAGAAAGCAAGAAAAACAACATGTCATGCCAATGACTCGGAGAAATAGCAGCGAACTAGCCATGTGCAGAAAAGAATCAACAATGAATTACCATGTAACTTCAAGTTTGAGGAGGATACAGTTCCCATAGTGCAACTGTAGTGTCTTCAGAGGCAGAGGCCAATAGCTTACAGTCAGATGAATATGAGACAGCATTACACTGCAACAATTGCACATGTATAATTTCAAAGAAGTGATACCAAATAGTTTTTCAATAGTATAAAGCATTAAAACCATAGAAGAAGAGAAAGGAGGAGTAAGACAGAGAAAGTTGGACATCACTCAGAAACAAGTTAAGAATTTAAAGCCCTCTTTAAGATGAGGAAGCTGTCTTGGCATCTTGGTGGCAAATAAAAGGAACATACTGATTAAATTTTTATTTGGTATGTGATGTTCTCTCTTTGTTTATTTTTCTTCTGTTCCTCCTCCTAAGATGAGTACTTCTACTTTTCTTAGAGCATACTTTATTCAAGTGCCAAAGCTCATCTGAATAATTTTTCAACGCAGACTTTAGATGTAATTTTAGGGATGATATAAAGTTTTGTTCATTCAATATAAGAAAGAATGCTGGCCAAAAAACAGCACATCTTATCCAGTTGGGTTTCCAACCACTGAATGTTCTTAGTTCTAGCTCTGGTTAAACAGCTAAAGCATTCTTTTATAAGCTTGTCACGTGCAACTATGTGTATATGGGAAAAGAATATGTATATGGCAAAAGAAATTTCATTTACTTGGAAAAGATAACATGGAAGAGAGGATTGCAAGCAAATAATTCAGCAACACTGCTAAGGCAAGCATAGAAACAAGAAACGTATAACATGCATGAGAACTCATGTTTATTGTCCAAGCAAGTGCAGAAAACAAAATAAGCAGAACAAAAGGCAAGATAAAAATATTATAAAAACAGATATTTTCTATTTTCTATTTTCGGTTGATACAGAAATAAAGCATGCAAATCGATAAATACTTCTAAATAGTAAAGTAAGAACAATACCGTAGCATGGTGGTACTTCAATATTGCCAAAGCATTTCCTTTTCGGTAATTATATATCTTGACTCTGTCATCAAAATAAACCAATAAGAAATTAGATAACCATCAACCTGCGTTAATCACAATTATGGAAAAAAAATTATTTAAAATTAAAAAAGAGAAGTGGCGGGGGAGAAGGGGGCTCAATAAAGATTCTATAATCTTGGTTTTCCTAAGATTATTAAAGTTTAAATAAATTAGATAGTTTGAGCTAGACTGCTCAGCTGGATGATAACTTTTTACAATGGAGGTCTTTTCTGCTCTATATATTCAAATTTAAAAGCTGAAAGCATGTATCATAATGCGCCAAAAGCTACTATCGTTTTATGGGACATGATTAGGTTGTAGAATGTTGACAAAGAAATATCAAATTCATAAAATGAGTGTCAATGAGATAAGTATATTAAGATAGATGAGTGCTAATATGTGAATGGATAAAATCAAGTATAAACACATTTGGCTGATAGGGAATGGAAGCACCAATTGGTAAGCCGAGGGAAGCCTACTTAAGTTGGTTTTTACTACATATGCCACTGATAGAGTTAGTACATTCAAGTAAAATGAACGAAAGAGGATAAAAGTGCAGATCAATAATTCTAAGTGGAAGTTATAAGAAACAGCAGAATTCTCTATATTTCATGAAAAACATGACTATAGATGATAATGTAGAGGAAAGAGATGTATGTAAAGCTAATAGACTTGTAGTTGAACCAAACAAAATTGAGATTAAGGTCTAGTTGAATGAGTTCATCATTCCTTTTGTTCCATATAAGGGCCATTTTATCTTTTTATTAACAATGAAGCTTAAGGATGTATTCCAATAGGGGTATATCAGCGAAGTCCATAAATGAGAAGTACAAGTGGCTACACATGCAGGAGAAGAAACAGAAAAGGCAATGCATCCTGGAGCTCAGATATTATGTAGTTAAAGTGCCCTTGATAAACTACTTCAAGACCTACATAAATATTTATGAACTCCCATAAAACTTCCAAAAAGCTTACTCAACTTATAAACTGGCTATACCAACCTGTGATCCCACCCAGCAGTGGCAGCAATTTTGTCATCTGCTCGAATTGAAGTGCCTGATACGCCAGGTCGTTCCAAGGTAATCTCTTTCTTGATCATACAAGAACCCTATGTCAAAGAATAGGTAGTTTAACATGAACTCAAAATAATAATATCTCAGATAGTGAGAAGAAAAAAAGCAACTGAAGTTGCTGCAAATATGTAAACAAATACGAGTAAAAAAGAGAAGACAAAATAAAGAAGAAAGAGAAAAAGAAAGATTACTTTCATTGAAAGTAAATTTCTCACATTCTGATGAGGCCACATTTAAAAAAGAGAAAAAAGAATTTCGTATATTTTGTCAACATTAAAAAAGAAAACTACTGTGTCAATAATTTAGATGGAAGACAACTACAAAATTGTGCCATATATCAGCAAATCCAAATAAAATTGCAATAAGCATTTACAAATTAGATGTGAACATAAAGGACATACAATTATACAAATTTTAACAAGCAACTTACTTAACAGGAGGTGTGAATTACCATTGAAAGGTCCAAACTAAACAACACAATTTTATTATCAGCAGCCCCAGAGATACCCCCCTTGCACAACCCATCAATGCTTAGGCTTAGAACTGCAACCAGAACACTCCAATAACCAACCTTTGTGAGGAACGAAAAAGATCAAGGGTCTCTAAACTGAGGGCCTCACCTGGCTCCGAATGAAACTTCACAGAAGTTAGAGGAACTCCTGGGTTTCGCATGTCCCACCATAGCATAGAACCATCCTCATAACTGCCACATGTGGGAAAAAGGAACAGAGTCACAGCAAACCTCACTGAAACGGCACTTGTGTTTAACAATCAATAAAACAGTCTATCTTAGTTTATGTGACCAAAATACTCCTCTTTATCAGGTTTGTAACTATAGATTGAAATATCAAGGACCTAAAGAAGACCAACAATGCTAAAAAGGATAAATTCCATTTGGTTTTAAAATGTTGAAATTAGCTGAACACTAAGCATGCTAGAGTAATTACTTAAATAATAGCAACTAACATTTAAAAGTTCAGTGGTCCTCACAGCTTTTTATGGACATTTTTTGATTTGTTCCACACACAAAAAAGAAATGTATTCAAGATGAGGAATAAATGAAAGCATGGACAACTCAGTGATAGAATAATAAATAAACAACTGAAATGCAGTGGTGTTCACTACAGTGAGTTTTAGCTCTACATTTATAAGTCCATATATGGAAATGAAACATTTTGTTACTTATTAGTGGGAACTCTAGATATCCAGTCTACTATTTAGAAAGCCCCTCTTCTCTGCCCCCCAACCCCCAAAAGAAAAGAAGGATAAGAAGGCATAGAATACCAACAAATTTTAACGTACAATAACTCGATCAGTTTTTAACAGCAGAAAACAGAAACAACCTAATTGAAGTTCATAGTCCAGCTGCCATTATAGCCTGTACATAAATGTTTGCAACAGCAATAGCAATATCATCTACATGTCATAAAACTATAAAGATGCAAACTTCCGAGAAGAAAAATACATACCCAGCCAAGACATTTAGAAATCCCTGTGATTCTGATGGTAGAAATGCTTGAACAGCCATGCACATCCCTGCCAATAGGCATTTAGTTACAAGTTTGAACATGCTAACTTCATGTCCGCATCATATTAAGCATTTCTCACAAAGAACATCGTTTTGTTGCTTTCTCTTCATTATTTGAAGTCTTAGATGATATGTGAAGAATGTCTTTTGTTTTGATGACTCTAATATGACCATATAGCCCACAGATACATGGGCATATACGTTTCTAATGTAAAAAGATGTATATAAGGCTTCTAATGACACTTACAAAATTTCAACTCCTTATGAAAGAGGATAAAATAAAGAAACTCTGCAGCATTAATGAGGACATAAAAGACTTTGAATGACAAAAATGCATTTAAGGAGATGCTAGGACCAGGGATCTTATATTACATATAGTGTTGTGTTTGATACCCATACAGAAAACTACTCAAACATAAGAAAAATGTTTGTCAATGTACATGGTTAAAAATTGTAAATAACCAAAAAAAAATTGATTCTTGATAAACAAGATACAAAATTGAGACAAGAATGCAAACTCGTAACAGAAAACCTCATAATCTATCACGCAAGCAGCATAAATTTTACACTCTCATAACTTTCTCCTCGTTGGGAAATTGAACAATCACATATGGTTTCTCAATTTGCAATTAACAGATATACAGCCCCTTCCGCTACATTTTTCTTAAATGATTATTTTTTAAATCATTGCCAAGAAGATATGTATTAAGGACTGAATTCACATCAAATGCACAGTTCTGGGACAAGGTTCATCCAATAAAATATATAACAGCGCCTAAAGCTAAAGATTCATCAGAATCTTCACTATATTGTTACCATATGTTGATAAAAATATGATTAGAGATCATAAGGATGGACAAAAAGAATAGTCTTGGGGAACTGTTCTATTACCAATTGTTCCAGTTTCAACTGATTAAACTGGTATCCAATTGTCTGACAATTTAGATGGTGACTAGCATAAATTAGTTGTTCTACAGCAGTGTTCAGTTTATTAGCATTATACTAATACCTAAACACTAGTATCATGATTCTAAAGTGATATAGTGCCAGAACCAAACCTCTTTTGTTGGTAGAAATGCTTGGTGAACCACCAGAGCAGGTTTGAGGTAACTGGGAAATCCTTTCTGCAGTATTAAGATCCCATATCTCAACCTTTACACATCACATAAGTAGAAATTATGAGCAATTCAAAACCAAATACCAGAAACTACCAAACCCAACAAAATAGTCAAAGATGCATGCTGACCTCAGAAGACTGCTCCCCTGCTATGGCAATACACTTTGGTCCATTGATACTATCTTCTAAAAAAACAGTAATTTGTTAATGCTTGTACTCAGCAATTTTCAAGCAAGAAAGACAAAAGTATAGCAAAATTAACTAAACAGATATAAATAAGTGCCTAGATCAGGTGATTCAACCATTGTATTATCAAGACAAATATAATGAGAAAATAGGAACTCTCATTGCATCTCATACTAAAAATAGTAGGAGTCAACAGTAGTCTCGAACATCTACACAGTAAAATTTGAGCATACCTTCAAAGGTCCTGGAACACTTTACTGGTTCTTCTTTATCATTTCCTTCTCTATCATACGAAATATTCGTATCGACAGATTCTGTAGTGTCCTTCTCATGTTGGTGATCAGGTCCTTGCCTCCCATTAGCACAAGGCTTATTTGTTAAAGAAAGCTTGCAGAAATGATATGAGTTTGTCTTGATTGTAAGTGCAGGTGCCCTTTCAAGTAAAAGGAAAAGCGAAATTAGGTTAACAATACCTTAGCCAATATTCAATAATAATCATAATTACATAAAAAGAAGACATCTAATTGTCATAATTCAGCTAATCATGCCAACAATTTGATTAATTAATGCAATACCTTGACAGACCTCCCTCTTTGATATCCCAGAGCTTGACAGTTCCATCCCTACCCTGGCTACATCCATCATAACAAAAATAAGAAAACACATTATAAAACCATTTCATATCCTTTAAAATAACCTGAAAAGAGCTCAAAACAATGAGAAATACATCAAAATGCACCTGATAACTTTGTCAATGCCAATCAGAGAACTGCTAGTAACAGATGTTATCCCATGAGCTGCACTATGCACCCTTCAATAAAATAATACAAAACAAAAATCATATAATCAAAGGAATCAAAATCAAAACTGTTAAAAGACATTTCAAAAATATCTTGAAATACCAAGCAGATGATACAGTTCGATGCTGAAGCGTATCCCAAATTCGCAACTCACCATCCGCCGAACTGTAGCATTAATTCCAAAAAAAAAAATTAAATCAAGGCCAAAAATAATTAATAGTTAAGTGAAAATTTGAGCTATCGTTACCCAGTGAATAGTATAGGTTTAGATGAATGGAAGCAAACGTCCATTACAGAAGCGCGATGGCCTCTTAGAACAGCGACAGGATCAGGTGGTGGCCTCTTATTCATGTTTTCGCTCATATGATGTGCAAGAGAAGCTTAAAACAACAATTTTTTTTTTTTCAGAAACAAAGGGAAATACACAGCATGAGAAACACTGATAAATACTGAGAAGAGAAGAAGAAGAAGAATCGTTCAAAAACGACAACTGGTAAATGTCGTTCGTAGAAATCTTTGGTTTAATATAATTATGAGGTAGCGATCTTCGTGAGGGATCCGTGGCGCAATGGTAGCGCGTCTGACTCCAGATCAGAAGGTTGCGTGTTCGATTCACGTCGGGTTCAAGTTTCATTTAATGAATCAATTTATTTTTACCCCAACTCGGATTTAAAAAATTTTTAATAATTTTTAGGTATTTGATTGATTAATTTAAAATATTATTTTAAAATATAAAAATAAAAAAAATTTAAACTAAACATATCAATTTAAATTTTTAAAATTTTATTTTCAAATGAATTTTATATCCAAACACCCTTTAAAACTTGTTAATAATAAAATTATTATTTGTTAAATATTTTTATCCTAAATAAGTTAAATTATTGTAAATATAATGTTTTGAATAATTTATGTATAAATATTTATAGGAAAAAATAATTACAAACATGTATATGAAACAATTAAAGTTAATCATAAATTTTTTAATCAAATTTTTTTTTGTCATATATATAACTATATATACATTGGAGAAAAAAATTAAAAAATTCTCCCTTTATATCATAATAAATATCCAAATTAAAAAATATATAATTATTATTTTTATTTTTATTTTTTTCAATCTTTTTAATTCATTTACTACTTTAATTATTTTTTACTTTCATAATTCTCTCACATTATATATTTCTTAATTATTTTTAAAATTTTTTTAATGAGAGGTATTATTATAACGTTAATATAAAATACAGTTTGAATTAGAAAATATGACAATTAAATTGAATTATATTCAGAAACGAAATCAGAAAATTAATATTGGGTGGATGAAATATTAATTTTATCTAAAAAATTAGGTTTCAGTAAACTAAATAAAAAAAAAATTATAGATTAATAATATTTTTAATTGATTTTAGATGGATCAAAAATTAATTATATATATAAAAAATTATATTTAAATAGATTAAATATAATTTTTTCTATAAATTAATATGATTTTTTTTTTTTTTTTTTGCTCGGCGACTTTGACTCACATTTATCATATAATAACTCCATCGCTGACTTTGACTCACATATTTCATATAATAACTCCATCGCTGAATATATCAAAAGAAAATTAATACATTTATTGCGAAACCGAGTAACAGTTATACAACAATGATAACAACAAAAATTTCAGGTAACAGTTTTCGACTATCCCTAACTGCTAAATTACTTCAGCCAGGCAGAGGATGTAACTAATTTTGATGACTAATCAAATAGTCATAGATATAAATTATTCCCATAAATGTCACATTTCAATTTCGTTGCCGGTGCTTTCGTTCTTCAGATAGGCGGTTGGCAAAGGCAGTAAGAGCGGCTTCATTGGTACGTCCTCCATCAATATTTTCATACTTGCCAGTGTCTAAATTCACCCTTGACTCTGGTTTCTTTAGGAGCTCAGTTCCAATCTCCACAAGCTTCTGCAAATTCTCTGTGGTTGAGATATCGACCGATGATGCATCGCCGGTCAGTGTATCATCCTGTGAAACATGTATAAAGTTATAAGTTTAAATCCTGATTGTTCATAAATAAATGAATTTTCGCCGTACCTGAATACGCAAGTAATTATCCTTGCTATCGATGGAATCGAAGAAAGCGCTGACATGGAAATCAACCAAATCGGAGCTAGCATCAAAAAAAAAGTCAATGATTGGTGTTTTGCCATTGTCAAAGATCCAATTAATCAAACCCCATTTAGATGCTGTGGCTGCATTATATTTTGGTTCATGCTTGGCCATGCCAGTTCCTAATGATAGCACTAGCATAGAATTGCTCTCCGTCAATTTTGCATCAGCGAACAAAGGATTTCCCTTCAATATCTCCTTTCGGATGTGACTTATAGCCACTTGTGTCTGCAGATTCAATTTAAAACTATTAGTTTCCAACTTTATCAATACCAATTTTTTTTTTTTTAGCATGATGATATTGAAATAATTATATTATTATAAATGCAATATTATATATAAAAGATTAATTAAAAACTAATATCCAGAAAATAATTTCTAAATAAATAGGTCGAGTTTAAATGAATATATCGAGCGTAAATCAGCCTTAGCCCCATTAGGAAAAAAAAAATTAAGATGCTTACAGGATTATTGGCGGCAACCCCACCATCAATAAGATCAAAACTCTGAGTCGAACTCGCATCCTGGAGAGTGAAGGAATGAGCTGGGAAGTAGGTTGGAGCTGCAGAGGTACTCACACATATGTCTGCTAGCCGAGCATTTTTTAAAGCATTAGCTTCTGCCTGTTAATTAGACAATAAATAAATAAATAACATTATAGCATATGAAATCTTGCACTAATAAATAATAACTTTCATACATCATCGGTTGAGAAGATGATCGGCTGAAGAAGCTTGATGTCAAAAGTAGGAATAATCACATCTGTTAAGGTATCTTTTATGGTCAAGTCTCCAAGCAACTGGTTTGTCAATGTTCGCAGATATTTTCCATCATACTTTGGTCCCCTTAGGTCACTCAGAAAATTTCCTATCGAATCAATGAAGTTATTTCGGCTGCAAAAAAAATTTAAATATATAACACTCATTTAGTAATTAGTAAATATAAAAATCTCTATAAATTAATACTCGATAAATTAATAATATTTATTATATAATAATTTTTTATGATCTAAATTAAATTAATAGACTAAATTAATAATTGATTAATTAATACTTTAAACGGAATTTACGAGTTTCTTCCATATTAATTTATGTTTTACAGTATATAACTTATTTTTCAGTCAATATATATATATTTTAGTCAATATAGATGAGAAATTAATATATATAGAGTTCCACTGGAATTTACCTTTTTAGGGGAAAGATCTTGGGACAATTTTCTAAATAGAATTTTTTTATATCTTTTGCTTCATAAATGGGTTTTTTGTACTTATTTGGAGCTGTAAGCATGGTGGTCATCAGCCCACCAGTGCTTGTCCCTGCAATCAGGTCAAAATAATCTGCTATTCTCGCATCTGGTCCATCCAATTCCTGACAAAAACACGAAACCATGCATGGATTAAACTAAAACTTAATTATAATTAACATAAAGAGAAGGTCTAAAAACATAATTAATAAATGATTTTTTTTATTATCATATACTTAGGTTTCCGACTTGCATACAGTATTCAAATTTGTAATATGTAAACAATTTTAATACCATTAAACTAAAATAGATTAGCAATATATATATATTTATACACCTGAAGCTTGGATTCAAGAAACGCAAGAAGGACAGCAGGAATTAAGCCTCTAATACCACCTCCATCAATGCTCAACACTGTTACCATCTTTCTAACCATTGTTGTTTTCTCAAGAAAGCTTAATTTTTGAGATAATATGTTATATATGTGTATATAGCAAATTAATGAATATTACGAACCAAACTCTGAGCGTAAAGATCTTGGATTTCTACACTATATATAAGGTTAAGAATGGGCCATGTCAAAGACATATAGGAGCCAGCCAATATTGAATTTGTTTTTTGTTTTTTTAATGAATTTTCTTCGTCAACGCCTGTTTGTTTAGGAGACTTGTATTATTTTTAACACGTCTTTGGCATTGTAAAAATTTTATATTATATCAATTTCACAAGGTTGGTTGTTGGGGAAAATTATAACAGTGCTCGTCATTAATTTATTTCACTTTCGTTCAAGACAGTCTTAATAATTTCAATTCGGTGTTATTTTTTTAAGGGTTTCACGTTATTAAATTACTCTATTAATTACATAATATATTAATTAGCATCTGAAATAAGTGTCTATACTAAATATAAATAAAAATTTTTCAATCAAAATCAAAATAAAAGTTTTGATAGATTTTTTTTCATCAATATTTTTTATTTAACTATAAATATCTTTATTATCGTTTTATGATTAATAGAGCTAAATATATTATATATGCATTTATACAATCAATATCTTCAGTGTTAATGTAATCAGGTAATGCTTTTATTTGAGTGAATTGCAAATTAAAATGAATTAAATATAATTTGAATATATATATATATATATATATATATATATAGCCTCTACATGTTTTTGTTACATATTATGGAAGGAAGTTTAGGAATAAAGTAGATAAGAACTAAATGTAACAGAAAATAACAAGAATAATGAGCTGGCAAGTAATTAGAGTCCTAAATTGAATTAGTTACATGACAGCTAGGACTTAGAGAATCTGTTTGTATAAAGAGGGAAGCTGATATCTGTATTCTCATTTTGTTTTCTCTCTCCATTAATGAATAATATTTCAATTCTTTCTCATGCATCATTTTTTTGTCTCTAAACTATCTTCCTTTTCTTTATTCTCTAATTTTCCTCAGTAAGATAATGCATACCTAACAATTTGGTATAATAATTTAATTTATTAATTTCTTTATTCTAGGGGTTTTTTTAATTAAACATGATAGATTCATTCCACCTAAGAAATTCTTGTTGTTAGGTATGATAATTTAATTTAATTTTCTTTATTCTAGGGTTTTTTTAATTAAATATGATAGATTCATTCCACCTAAGAATTTCTTGTGAAACTGATAATTTTTTTTAATCTTTTAGCATGGAATGAGGAATTGGATTTGAATCTATTGCTATTGAATTTGAATCTATTGCTCAAGTCATGTGCATCAAACTGATAATTTAGTGACAACTCCTAGTAAAAGGAAATTAAATAAGGAATATATAAATGGCCAATTATTAATTCACTGCAGCATCTGCTATACTGCTGCAGAATGTGCAAGAAAACCAATAGATAGGACATCGTCCTCTCACTATTAACGATGAAATCAAAGAAAACATTATAAAGAATTTAAAAAGAAGTGTTTTATATTGAATACTGATAGGGACATCCATTAAGAAAATCAATAAATTAGTGGGGTTTATCATCTTCAATTCAAGAAACTATCATACACAAGAAAAAAAAAATAATGGAGGCATATAGCCAAGAAAGAAGAGAACTAGAGAAGCAACCAGACAATTCTCATTCTAAACTTCATCCAGAAAAAATGGCAGAGTTAACTGAAATCAGAAAACAATTGTATAAAGCTAAAGACAATGCTATGCAATCTTGGTTAGACTCCAAGCCTTTAATTGACGAGCTAGAGAAATTACAAGCAAATGTTGCAAGTGCTAAAAACAGAATATCAATGTCTAATGTTATAATATCAGAGTTCGAATCACAACTTGAAGCTACTGATAAAGAAATCAAATCCAAAATGGAGGATGAAGCGAAGTCTAATAATATTATAAACGAAATAGCAGAGACTCTGCAACAAAAATACCAAGAATCAGAATTTATGAAGATTGAATCAGATGAAGAGCGGAGAATAAGATCGAAGCTGAAACAAGATTTACGGATTAAAAAGCAGAGTCTGAGGACATTACAGCTCATGCTTCGAGCTATCAAGATTGAATCAGAAGGTTTTGTAGCATCAGAAGCAGAAACAGGGGAAATTAAGAGTTCATTAGAAAGAGATAAGAGTAATACAATTGTTCGAGTTAGTCTAGAAGATTATTATGCATTAAAGAGAAGAGCTAAAGAAGAAACAGAACTTGCTAAGTGGAGGGTTTCTGTGTCCATGGAACAGAGGCTTGCTGCTGAGGAAAGCAAGAATTTTGCTTTATCGAGATTGAAGGAATTAGAAAGAAGAAAAAATAAGGAAGAACAAGAAGAAGAAACTTCTTTCAGAATTGAAGATGAAGATAATAATAATGGAATTGTTTTTCCTGAAGCTCGTGCTGAAGAAATTGGTAAAGCAAATCGAAGGAAGCCAAGAAAAGAGATGGGAAAATCAACTAGAAAAGGCAAGAAAAAGAGATCATCTGTTTTTATGCGAATTCGGAGTTTTCTTGTTCGAAGCATAGCAAAGTTGTTTGGGTAAGTTGAAATGAGGGTATGTACAGTGGAAATCAGTCAATTTGTTACCAGAACCAGGTTTTCAAAAAATTAAGTTAAATTCGAGTGTTGCAAGAGATTTGTTAGGTGGATAAATGGTTGAGTTGATCAATTATCATTGAGAAAATAATTCCTTCCTTGGGAAGTAATAATGTAGTTGAAAATAGACTCTAAAGATGTGTTCTGTTGATAAAAGTGGATTTACTGGCTATTTCATTTTTTTTTTAGCAACTCGCTATTTAATTGGGTATTTATTATATATATAAATTTTTAATTTAGTTTCACCTATATTTCAATTAATAATCATATAATTTTGTACATTTATTTCTGTTACATTGAGTTAAAACATGTTAGTTAATTAATCTAACGACTTTTAACCTGATACGGAATTTCATAATATCATATATGAAATCATAAATTTTTATTAACAAGTTAAAATTAATATAATAATAATTAAAAGATCAAATTAAAAAATTTTAAGAGTCAATTAAAAAAATAAAAAATTTACATATATATATATATATTTTAAAAAATTTAGGGCATCAGGACTCTCTTATAGCCCCCTTAATTAGGCTACTCCATAATATAATTAAAACTATTGGAAGTATATACAAGAAATACATTTCTCATATATATTTTATCAACTCTTGTATATATAAATATACAACTCCTGCCAGCATGGCTAGTTTGTTTGCTGTGTGAAAGAACTTCAATTGGAAGAGGAGGAAAATTGTTGTGTCGTTATCTTTTCTTGTTGTGTGGCCTCTAATGGGTTCTATTCTTTATGTCAATGGGAACTACCGTACTTATGGGACCTTGTTCAAATGTGAGAATTACTTATTCATAATACAGTGTCATGAATTATTGGAGCTCAATGCTGGCTAGCATTCCTTGCACTACTATAAAGGCACTTAGCTGGAAACCTAGTGAGGATGTCGAAGATGATATCTTCAGGTAAAAAACACAGGATTGTTCTTTTATTTATTGTTCACAGAACAATTCCTGATTCCTGTAATTTATTCCAAAAAAAGAACAATTTAAACTAGTATTTGACAATGCTTCTGTGTCTACACAAATTGCATAAACAGACAATGCAATAGTTTTTCTAAAAATATGATCTCTGCTGATCAGTGATCACAAATTCCTTCTATCTTATATTATGAGTTTATACCATTATGGCACAAACTTTCTCCACTTCACAAAATTCAAACTTTAGATCACGAATCCCATCTCCAATAAAGTTTAAGTCCAATAAATAGGTATGAAATTGGTATAACGGATTTTATAGAAATCCGAATTTATAGTATGTATCGGAGATAATTAGGAGCATAATTAGATAGAAAATTTTGTGCGGTCGAAATATAATATTAAGAAAAAATTCAAGTTAATAAGATAATATGAGTAATTTTTTAATTTTAAGGTGATTTATATATTTATATTAAATATATACGTATAAAAATATATATAGAAAATGAAATATTTTAAAATTTTGGAGGGATGATTTATATATTTTTTAAATATATATTTATATATAAATATGAAAAATAAAATAAAATTTTAAGAATTTAGAAGACCATATACCCTCCACACCTCGATGTAGTTTTGCCCGTAGGATGACAAGATATGATTACATCAATTTTTTAAAGTAAATTTTGAATTTGAAGTTAAGATTTTTCAATCTTAAAAATAATTTTAATATCATTATATAAAAGTAAAATTTAAAGAATTGGGAGGCTTTTATTAAATTACCGATATGTGGCTCTTTATTTTTATTTGTTATTTTTTTTAGCAAAAAAGTCACAGATGTCTATTAGTTTTTCTTAAAAATATTTATTTATTTTTCTTAATTTATTATAGAAAAACGATTATATTATATTTATTTTCTTAACACAATACCAGAAACTGGTTGGCTAGTGTTTGCTTATTATGATCAAATTGCAAATAAAATTTTGTCTTTGATAATTTTGGCTATAACTATAATCAAACTTAAAATTTTCAGATTAAGAAACAACTCCAATTGCACTAAATCAAAATTTCTTTAATAATTTTATTTTTATTTCATATATAATATATATGTATATAAAATTAGACATCTAAATGCTCTTTATTAGAACATTTTCTTTTATTAAAGATTGAAATATCAACATATCTGTGATAAAAATAAAACAGAAAAAAAAAAGATTTAGGCTTTTTTTTGGCAAAATTTGCCACTCAAAAGAGACTACACCAAAACCAGAAATGGGATAGGCTTCTTTTGTGTATCAATGGCCCAAATTACACTTTTCTCTTTTTAATCTCGACCGTCCACGTGGAAACACCAAACGATCTTATCCTTCATTATATTCTCTTAATCCATTTTAATCTCCAATCCCGAGGATTTCCGGTTTCTCTCTGAACTGCACAACCTAGAATCCTTATTCAGGCTCTTCTCTCTTAACATACACACTGTTTGCTTCTCCTTCAGGTACCCATGACATTGTTTGGTTGCCGAGAAAAGGAAAAAGAAAAAAAGCTCTCTTTTTTTTTAATTAATTAATTTTCCTGTTTTCTCAGTAACCATACCAAACAGGTTAACAATAAAGGCCGAATAGGTTTTATCAATGGCCCATGACAAATTATTTAGTCACTGAAAAAATTTCAAGGATATAAAACTAATGAAAAAAATTTAAAATTTTTGGTATCATAAAATATTTATTTAATTATAAATATAATAATTTATTAATAATAAATAAAATTTTAGAAAATTTAAAGCAAATATGTATATTCCGTCTAATCCTATAATAAATGTTGAATTTTTTTTTTAATATATCTTAATTGTCTTATTTCATAATTTATAATTTAAAATATAATTTATTATAATATTATAATAATATCTCATTAAAAATTATATTAAAATATTTTTTTAAAAAAATTATATTGAAAAATATAAAATATGTGAAGATAAATAAATGAATTAAAATTAAAGAAAAATTAAAATAATAAATAAATTAAAAATATTAAAATAGATAAAAAAATGTCTTTAATAACTGAGTCTTTTATAATTATAATTATTATGGGATGACAGAAGTATATTTTAAAATTATATAGTTAAAATAAAAATTTAAAGATTTAAAGATAAATATAATATATTTTTAAAAATATAAAAATTAATTTTATAAGTTCGGGTTATGTATCCTCAAACTCCCACTTAGTTCCGTGCATAAGCATAAGATTTCTCCTAGAAAAGAGATTGTATGAGCGTACTACGCACTTGGCGCCCTTTAAAAGGATCGCGCCTTTCTTCTATTTCTACTTGTTCTCATTCAATTAGGTTTCATCTACCCCTAAAATTTTTCTCTGATACGAACTCCATAATTCTCAAGCTTAGAGAAACAACACACTGCTCCTACTCGAATCGTCGGTTAACTCACCTTGTCAAAATGGCCGAGTCTAATCCTAGGCACGATTCACTTCTTCGATTCTCTCTGATTATCGGTTTTGAAATTTTCCTTTTTATATATTTCTTTTTTTGAACTCGGATTTTGTTGTCAAAATTGATGATGAGTGGTTTTGAATTTTGATGCAGCTCCGGCCTTCCAGCTTTTGCTGAGATTATTGTTGTGCGTCACGGTGAAACACTATGGAATGTTGATGGAAGACTCCAGGTATTTCGATTGTTTCTGTTTTTTTTTTTTTCTTATTTTTTACGCAAATTGAATCGATTGAGTTTAAAAACGATGATTTAGCTGTATATTGTAGTGTCTATGTATGTGTTTTGTAGTTCTAGGTTAGCTAGTGAAACTGCATGAATTGATTATGGAATGAGCATATTATTAAGTGAATGATGTTTTCAGTTTCATTGTTCAATTTGAAATAGAAAAAAAATGGAATGAACTTGTAAAAAATTAATTACATTTGTTGTGATTGTGTTTCTGTCATTCAACTCAATCCAATATATTTTGCAATGGATTTTAGGGTTTTTTACTGTCAATTTGCTTCTGATTTTCTCCTTGATCTGCATGGCTCTAGTTTTTCCTTTGTTCTTTGTTAACATCATTACTTGTTTTTATCTGTTATTATTTTTTCCTAGGGACATCTTGATGTTGAATTGAATGAAGTTGGGAGACAGCAAGCAGCTTTGGTATGTTTTATGACTTGAACTTATGTGTCGTTTCTTGTTCTCAAGTAATCCTTTTCTTGTTCTTCGTCAAGGTGGCTGATCGACTTTCCAAGGAGCCTAAAATCTCTGCTGTATATTCTTCTGACTTGAAGCGAGCTTCTGAGACAGCACAGATTATAGCTGCCAGCTGTGGTGGTCTAGAGGTGTGGACTTAAATGCTATTATATGAAATTGCAATTTATTGGTTCAGTCACTATCATGTTATGAAATAAAATTCTCAACTTATGAACAATGACTATACATAGTGATCGCATTCTTGATCATTGCTTAATTAATGTGCCTTAGCCTATCTATTTGACAACTTGTAGCTTATCGGTTACCACATATATTTTTTGTCATATTTTGTTAATCAACTCTACAAAGCATATGGAGCCATTGTTTTGATAATGGAATCAACTAAGTATGTTTTGCCAATCATTCAATGCTTGCTCTATGCCCTTCTCCACCTCCCTGTCTATACTTCATTATTTTCCCTCTTTAAACTTGCTTTGAAATTGTTTCTTTTATTTCCTCATCATAATAAATGTATAATGCAAATCTTGTAGATACATGCTTTTGAACATATATAATAAGTGAAAATGATTTTTCTAATTTATTAGAATTAAGTTTTTCACCTTCTTTTTATAGATAAACACAAACACACAGTGTCATTAGAAGAGTTACCTCATTGGCTTCAATTTTTTTTTTTTTTTTTTTTTTTGTAATACCACATTTGGTCCTTTATTTTGAAAATATTGAACCTTGTGCCTGGAGATTTTCAATTTTTTTCCACTTATTAAGTTCAGGATAATATTTCAGGTTATTAAAGATGCAGATCTACGAGAAAGACATTTAGGAGAGCTTCAAGGCCTTGTACTGCATGAAGCTGCCAAAGTTAGTCCTGAGGCTTACCAGGCTTTTTTATCCCGTCAAACCAATCAAGATATCCCAGTGAGTCACTAGGCATATGATTTGTGATTTTTTTTCTGTAGTAGTTCAATACTGGAAAATCTTATGGTTGGACTTCTGGGATTTAGCTCATAAGCAGTCCACAATGGGAGCCCAGATATTTATTTTGCCTACTAAAGTAGTAGATAAGTACATCAGAACATTGTCTTCTGGCTACTACTGTTGGATAATTGATCAATAGCATGCAGTCATAGATATGGGCTAATATTTCTGATAAAGTTGGTATTTCCTATATTCTTAAGATTGCTTTGGCTTCTTTATTAACCCAAGATATGCTTTGTATGATTTGTTTGAAGTCTCAAAATCCTTATCTGTCTTTTCAACAGCATAACAAGGTTTTCTTTTTTCTTTATCCTTTGTTTTTAAGTTGGAAATTTCTATAAACCTGTAGTAAAGTTATCAAACTAGGCACATGAGTAGATTTTAGTAGTAATTTTTGGCTAAAGCCTGTTCATTTATCTGATTATATATCAATATATCAGGATTTTGAATCTTAGTATGTGCTCCGATCGGTAGTTTTATATTCTAATCCTAACTTTTAATCAAGAAAATTAAACAATATGTCAATTTTTTAATAATTGGGGTTGAGTCAACCATAATCAAAATGACTAGAACTAACTATATGGGTGGTTAATTTTTACCACTTATATGCTCATTAATATTTTTATACATTTTCAATGTGAGATTTCAAACACGTCCCCTCGTAACGGATCCACACCACGTCGCGGGCTTCATGCACGGGTTTCACACCACCCTCGCAGGTAGGAATAAATATCTGCATCTGCAGATTTCGTGCACGGAGAACAAACAATGGAATAATTGTTCTGATACCATGTCAAATTTTAATAATCGAACTTTTTAATTGGGCTTGAGTCAACCATTACCAAAATGATCAGAACTAGTCATATGGGTGGTTAATCTTTATCATTTATATGCCATTAATATTTTTATACATTTTCAATATGGGATTTCTAACACGATAAAAAAGGAAGAAATATAATGTTTTTGAAGACATTCATTTTCACCTATTTATTATCATTTATCAGTAGGGCAATTGCATTTCACTGTTCATTCTATTGATGGAGATTTTTATTAGAAATAGTAGTTGCATTGATTTTAGTAAGTTATAATCATTGCATCACATAAAAAGAATGTCTGCTAATATCCTTGTTCCTCTGCCAGTTAATCTGCAAATATTTTGCAATTTATATATGAAACTTGCTTAGATGGTATTGCAATAGTGTTACTGATTGTTTCTCTGTTGCATTGTCATCTTGCTTTGGTTTCATTTTTACGATTCAGTTGTTTGCTGATTTTAATAATTTTTTCAGTTGTACGTCTCTGTGCTTGCAAGGCATTTGCTATGCTGGAGAAAAGTGGCTGACTACTAAACTAAATTGACTAGTAGAAATGCATGGTCTTGGTGTGTATCCAAAACATTTTATCATATGAATTATCACTTGCTCAAATTCACTGCATGTGCAGGGTGGTGGAGAGAGTCTGGATAAACTTTATCATCGTTGTACATCTTTTTTGCAAAGAATTGCAAGGAAGCACAGAGGTAAGTCAGTGACCTTGTCTCATTGATTTAAGTTCTCAGTGCATAATTATCATATTAACTTGCAGGCAAAATTCTTCATTGATGCATGTTTCATTGCAGGAGAGCGAGTGGTTGTAGTTACGCATGGTGGTGTCATTCGGGCTTTGTACAAACGAGCTTGCCCCAATGACAAGCCTGCAAGAAAAATATTGAACACATCTATTAATATTTTTCTCATACCTGATGGTAAAAAGTGGGCCATAAAAACCTGGGGTGATGTTAGTCATCTTAACCAATCAGAATATCTGGAGTCTGGTTTTGGCGGGGACAGAACTTCTGGCTAATTTCTTTGCGGGTGTGCATGGGATAGTTTGCCATTAATTCAATTCTTCAAACAAATGGAATGCTGGGATTGGGAGTAAAATTTTTGGCATTATGGAAGGGATTTTTTTATCATGAACCTTTCATCCTATATGACCTTTAATGGGTTTTATTCTTTGTGACAGTTGAAACTGCAATACTTCTAAGGCCTTGTTAAAATGTGAATGAATTACTTCATTGTATGATGATGGTATTTTTAATCTGAATTTAAATAGTTTGTTTAAACTTGATTATTATTATTCTTCTTCTTCTGTTTTGCATCTCATTGAAGGAGTTGAATAACTCGAAGGGAATTGACAGTTTCCAGTATACTGATTTTTCTGATATATACATTTTATTTTATTGTGATTGCTAATACTTAATCAGATTGAAGGTCAAATATGGGAGATTTTGGATGTCTAATTATAAAATTTAATTGCTGTTTAAAAATATATGCGTCAGCAATTAGAAAATTATTAATTGTTTTGATAAATATTAATTGTCGATTTGTCTTTTTCGTATCAGTAAATCTGATAGCAGGTAGGAATTGCGATTGACGATACTAATTGAAAAAATTATTTTTATTTTAAATCGATAATTATTAATTGTGAATCCAAACATTTCTTATATTGACGAAGATCTCTAGTTAGCCTAGTGTATGAAATGACACAGACTGATCACCTGCACCTCAAGGCAGCTATGGATGGCAATGTTCCAAGCATAAGATATGGCTCTAAATAAATAAGCTGAGTGATTTTTTTAGTTTGTTTCGTTTTGAGTTGATTCATTAGTCTATAAAGTTGATGCAAGGGAACCATCAACAAGATCATACTAACGCCATGTCTCATTCATCATCTGCCTACATCATCTTGATCAAAGATTCTCAATATTGGTCAAGAGATTTTTATGGCATAGTTGTAGGTACAAGCCTAATGGCGCTTGGATTATTATATTAATTAGTATGGTTAACAACTTAACATATATAATTGCTTAATTACTAAGCGATCAGTTATTACTAACAGGACTCTAATACATATAATTCTCAATTATCGAGGGTCAATTGCTTATCTGGTTGCATAAACATTAAAAATTTAAATATTATTATTTTTCAGTTTTAAAATATTTTTGATATATCAAAATCTCATGCTTGTATTCAGTTCATACCCATCGTCCTTCGAGATTACGAATCCATTTTGCCGATTTTTCTTGGACCAAAAGCCATTTCGGCCGAGCGGAAGACATTCTTAAGTGAGAAATTTAGGTGGAATGGGATTACACACACCGGAGTCATCTTTTAACATATGTGCTATTCCAACTGAACTACTCACCTAATAATATCTTCCGTTTAGATCGGCCTTTGAAATGGCCTTCTCTCATATGAAATTCATTATGTTTGGATTTATTTAAAGTAAATATAAAATATTATTTTTAAATTTAAAAAAATATTAAAATAATTTTTAAATATTTGAGTAATTAATTTAAAATATCATTTTAAAATTTAAAAATATAATATATATATATATGATAATTTTTTTTAAAATTTTATTTTCAAAATAAAATTTATATCGAAACACCCTAATAATAATAACAAGTTAATTATTCAAATCTTAACAATTTTTCTTTTTAATAAAATTTTGATATGTCGAAATTCTATTCTGAAGAGCTCTTGAGTTTTTCTGTCTAACGACTTTATGTTTTAAGACCAAATGGAAACAAAAAATAAGAAATATATGTAGCCTTTATTTTGGTTAGTCATAGTAATTTCCTTGAAATGCAACAATTTGCAGTAACATAAACCAAGCACCACAGCTTTAATAACCTTACAAGGCAGCCAAGCGAAGGTGCAAAACTTTAAATGGAGTAGTAATGGCCAATTGTGGTTGGAAAGAAATGGACCAGAGTGACCTAAATTTATCTCTAGGTAAGGTAAGCATGCGCATCATGGGTGGGACTTTGCACTTTATTATATGGAATTGTAGTTATCAAAAGAAATCGACAACTTTACTTTCTGTTGCTAGTGATGATCAGCTTCTGTTATGCTTTTTCTTTTCATCTTCTTCTTGTTCCTCAAATTCTTTTTTACTTTTGACTTGTCCATTTATAAAATATATATTTGATTTGTTCATATTTCAAAGTGATCATGTTTTTGGTGATCAAATGTTTCTTATAATCTCCAATTTATAATTTTGTGGTTAGTGTAAATATTGATTTCTCAACTTAAGTTACATTTGATTTAATTGTTTGTAACAGCTGATAATTAGTAATTAATTATTGTAATTGTTAAAAATATTAGAGACTTTATATATTTTTTGGAATGTTAACTGAATTGTGCACAACTTTATATATTCATTTAATATTTTATATTTAATTTATGTGGATTATTTATTATCTTAATAGTAAGTTTTTAATAACTGTTAATATATTTAATAATTAAAAAATATTAATATTTATTTTTTATTTAAATATTATTTTTAAAAAATAATTTATTTTTTTTAATTAAATAAATATCGGTTGTTTAAAAAAAATTAAAACTTTTTTAAACAGTAGTTGTTTGACTGCTGACAATTATCACTAACTAAATAAACTTGATAGAATTTTTGTAAATAATAATTGTTTAACCGTCGACAACTATCACTAATTAAATAAAATTAATAAAGTTATTAATAATTAAAAAATTAACAGTAATATAAAAAAATTTTATCAAACACCCGCTTAAAATAATTACTTATATCATTTTACTTCAAAAGTCAAAACAATAATTTTTTTGACGAAAATATATTATATTATACAAAAATTTAAATTATATATATATATATATATATATATATATATATATATATATATATATATATATATATATATATATATATATATACGAAAGAAACATCCATATCGAGAACATGGGTAAGAATTAGAATGTGGTTAGGTTTACAAGAAACAGAGTGCTCACAATCGAATAGCACTATCAAATATCATGGTAGAACTACAGAGTGCATCGATAGCCATGCTACCTATCACAACAGAGCGCATCAGTTGTCCTTACTACCTTATCGCAAACGCATGCTTGGCCAGGCATACGCCTAGAGCTCATGGTCCCCTCTAGGTGGAATACTGGTATAGTAACCCTACCAGCTAGATTCCCAAAGTACACAATGGACCAATGAATTTACTCTCATTGGGAAGAGCATTCTATCCATAGGGTCATGTGGTTCCATCTCACAAGAACATATTGGTCACAAGACCATCAACATATTTCATAATTTCAATCAATTTTAACAAGTATTAAGCAAGTAGGAATCATGTGATCTTGATCCAAGAAAATTGACCAAGTTACTTACAATATATACATATACATATACATGGTAATTTCATGAACAAATGATAAATCTCAGTTTTAGGATATCACAGGATTTTTGATTAACAGTCCGGTAATAGGATATCAAGCATGTAGGAATCATATGAGGTAACATTTAGAATACTTGGTCATGTTATCTCAATGAAACAAAGACAATGCAATTTTCATAGTTACCTCAACACAGTTTCTCCTTAAGTTTCCTTTAACAGATTGCTCAACTTCAAACTCTTCAATTTCCTTGATTTTTCTTCCTAAGAAAATTTTCAAATATACAAAATTAGGGTTTTCTTAAATCAATACTATTCAACATGATTTCTTAATAATTAACCATCTTAGTGTTTCTACTCTTAATTCTCAATCTTCAATTAATTAATCTCTTAAAGAAAATTCTACATTAAATTCGAATTTACTGTTTATGTTACTATTCATGAGAGTCCATTAATTCTGATTCCTCCAATATTAATTATAATGTATAACCTTAAAATATTTGCAATAAATTCTTTACACCCATAATTAATTATTCTAACTGTCAGATTTAATTAATCTTAAAAGAATATGAAATTTGAAAAAATTTACCTTATTTCTCCAAAAACTTACTTCCAGAGATATTCTGCTTAAATCTGAAAATTTCTGCCTTAAAACGTTCTAATCTAGAGATCTAATGCATTAATTTTGAATATTAATGCCTTAAACAAGAAATGGAACTGATCTGAGAAGAATAGAAGAAGAACAAAGAAAAGAAGAAAGAATATTGTGGAAAAACGCTACTGGATGCTGGGTTTAGATAGACCACTGCCCCAAAAATCTCGCTTGCTAGTTCGCCAATTCACCTCGGCAATGCTACCTCGCATAAGCCAGCTCTCCATCCCAGCTCGCACTTTCCAGCTCGCCAAACTGATTCAGCAATGCCACTTCGCAAAAGCCACTTCGCTATTCCATCTCGCATATGTCACCTCGCATATGCTGCCTCGCCAAACTCTCCTCGCGAACTCTTCCTCGCATATGCCGCCTCAGCAATGCATCCTCGCCTCTTTGCCTTTTAGCCAAACTCTGCTCGTGAATTGCCACTTCGCACATTCCCTCTTCGCATACTGCCTCTTCGTATAATGCCAACTCGCCTTTCCTCTTCGCCTAACTCCACTTCGCATATGCCACCTCGCATATGCTTCTTCGCTAAATCCCTCTTCGCATATGTCTCTTCGCCAATTGCCATTTCGGCAATCTCACCTCGCCATTTCGCCACTTTGCTAGCTCGCATTGCCAACTCGCAAAATGCCACCTCGCATTTTGCCGGCTCACTATAACAAGATCCTACTAAGCTAAAACTCTTCCTCGGCAACTGATACTTAATCAGCTCGCAAATGAGCTACAAACATCCAAACTTTCTGATTATTTTTGCCACTTAAAATAAACATGCAGAGGCTCAACATATCAAAATTTCAAATCATAAGAGCAACTACATAGACCATGGTGACTCTCTAAATGTCATCCTGACTTACTGCCCATAATCCATCCGAACAGGTCTGATAATTTCCATTCTCCACTGAGATATACTAATCCAAAATTCCTGAAATTTTACAACCAATAACAAACACATAAAGACACATTTTTTATGTTTACACTTTTGGCTCAATCTATCTCAGTCATTCCCAAAAAATTCAAACAAGCACAAATTTCATGTAGACATATTAAACCAGACCAGACTTGCTCAAAGGGACATAACTCATCACATACACAAAATTCTGCCAAGCCATTTTACAGAATTATAACTGAGACATAGATTCACAACTTTTATGTTTTACACTGAACCAAATTATTTCTTTAAAATTATGAAATCAACCGCACAAAATCCTGCAACTGCAACTAGAAATTCTGGATTTCTCAAACATTCATATTTGAAATTAATTAATTCTTCAAACGTACAATTAATAAAAATACAACAAAATGGCAGATATTACAAATAACAATTGATTTGTTTTTCTGTTGGTTAATTTTAATGAACAACTGTTCATCAGGTATTTGTTCAACATAGAAATCAATCTCGCTATCATTAGTACCTGTAATACCTGAGTAATTTTTTATTTATTTTATTTTATTTTGATTGTTTGTGAGTAATCTGTTTAGTATTTAGAAAAATCTTAGAAATTTTATTTGTTATGATTTTGTGAAGTCAGATTGTGATTTTCGTAGAAAAGTTGAATATATAAGTTTTAGATTTATTTTTTTTTTCTATAAGATTGTTGGGCAGTAGGTCTGTATGTTATTGAGAATTTTGTATTTGAGAGGAATTACGTTTCCTCGGTCAGAGCATGTATGATTTGTTGTGTGATGCTGTAAGTCTGAGTATATTAATTTTTGTGTTGATATGTTAGTGGCTGAGCGAGTTAAGCATAAGTATGAGGGAAATATTTCAGCAGAAAGATCTTAACCTTAGGCAACGGAGATGGGTTGAATTGCTTAAGGATTATGACTGTGAAATTTTATACCATCCAGGAAAAGCCAATGTAGTGGTTGATGCCATGAGCAGGAAGTCTTTAGGAAGCTTAGCGCATGTCCAAGTGAGCAGAAGATTATTAGTAAGAGAAATGCAGGAATTATATGATTCAGGAATCAATTTGGATTTGTCATATTCAAGAGTACTTTTAGCTTATTTCCAGGTTAAGCTAGTTCTCATTGAGCAGATTAGTGAAGCTTAAAACAAAGACCCTCAGTTGGTGAAGTTAAATAACGATGTGGAATCAGGAAAGGCTCCAGGATTTGTTGTGACTGATGGCGTGTTGAAGTTTGGTAGCAGACTGTGTGTTCCAACAGTTGGTGATTTGAAGGATATGATTTTTTAAAGAAGTACACCATGCTAAGTATAATGTACATCCAGGTGCAACGAAGATGTACCATGACATTAAGGATTCCTATTGGTGGAGTGGAATGAAAAAGGATGTGACTGAGTTTGTAGCAAGGTGTTTGACTTGCCAACAAGTGAAATTTGAGCATCAAAAACCTTTGGGCCTACTACAGCAGCTGCCCTTGCCATAATGGAAATGGGAGAGGATAACCATGGATTTTGTTGTGGGGTTGCCAAGAACTTCAAGTGGTTGTGACTCAATATGGGTGATTATGGACAAACTGACAAAGTCGGCTCATTTTCTGCCAGTCAAGGCATCCTACACGGCTTCTCAGTATACACAGATTTATGTTGATGAGATAGTGAGACTTCATGGAATACCAGTTTCCATCATATCCGATAGAGGTACTTAGTTCACTTTAAAGTTTTGGCAGAATTGCAAGAGTCTTTGGGCTTTAGACTTGATTTTAGCACAGCTTTTCATCTGTAAACAGATGGATAGTCTGAGAGAACAATCCAAACTCTAGAAGATATGTTAAGGATGTGTTTTCTGGATTTTGGAGGTAATTGGGATAAGCACTTGCCATTGATAGAGTTTTCCTACAATAATAGTTATCACTCAACTATTCAGATGTCTCTCTACGAAGCTTTGTATGGTAGGAAGTGTAGATCTCCTTTGTATTGGAATGAAGTGGGAGAGAAGCTTATAGAAGGGCCTGAATTGATTCAGTATATAGCAGAGAAGGTTCCACTCATAAGGGAAAGATTGAAGATAGCTTTCAGTCGGCAAAAGAGTTATATAGACCGAAGGAGGAAAGACCTTCAGTTTGTGGTTGGAGACTTAGTGTTCTTAAAGGTCTCACCGATGAAATGAGTCTTAAGGTTTGGCAAGAAAAGCAAGTTATCTCCAAAGTATATTGGACCTTTTGAGATTTTGGATAAAATTGGAGAGGTTTCATATAGGTTAGCCTTGCCGCCGAACTTGGACAATGTGCATCCAGTTTTCTATGTATCAATGCTTCGGAAGTATATGGCAGATTCTTCTCATGTGTTGCAAGCTCAAGCAGGAGATCTTCAGCAAGACTTGACTTATGAAGAGATTCCTGTGGCAATTGTTGATAGGTTGGTCAAAAAGCTAAGGAACAAAGAGATAGAAATGGTTAAGGTCTTATGGAAGAACCAAGTGATGGAAGAGTGTACTTGGGAGAGTGAACAAGTTATGCGAGCTAGATATCCCCACCTGTTTCAAGAGTAAATGAATTCTTAAATTCGAGGAAGAATTTAATTAAGGGGGGAAGAATTTAATACCTGAGTAATTGTTTATTTATTTTATTTTATTTTGATTATTTGTGAGTAATCTATTTAGTATTTAAAAAAATCTTAGAAATTTTGTTTGTTATGATTTTGTGAAGTCAGATTGTGATTTTCATAGAAAAGTTGAATATATAAGTTTTAGATTTATTTATTTATTTATTTCTATAAGATTGTTGGGCAGTAGGTCTGTATGTTATTGAGAATTTTGTATTTGAGAGGAATTACATTTTCTCGGTCAGAGCATGTATGATTTATTATGTGATGTTGTAAGTCTGAGTATATTAATTTTTGTGTTGATATGTTAGTGGCTGAGCTAGTTAAGCATAAGTATGAGGGAAATATTTCTGTATGTGTTTTATAGTCAGTAGTAAAATTGAGGAGATTGGAATTGTAGCGTGTTTGCGAGATTGTCTAGTGCGAGTTGGCAAGGAGGTTTCCCAGCTCGGCAGAACAGATAGAGGCCTTTGCCGAAGTGGCATTTGGCGAAGAGGATTTGGCGAAGAGGATTTGGCGAGGAGGCCTTTGCTGAAGTGGCATTTGGCGAAGAGGATTAGGCGAAGAGGATGCAAGGTGGCATTTAGCGAAGCGAATGCGAGGTAGTATTTAGCGAAGTGGAATTCAGCGAAGTGGCCTTCGCCGAGGTGGATTTGGCGAAGAGGATGCGAGGTGGCATTTAGTGAAGCGAATGCGAGGTAGCATTTGGCGAAGTGGAATTCAGCGAAGTGGCCTTCGCTAAGGTGGATTTGGCGAAGAGGATGCGAGGTGGCACTTAGCGAAGCGAATGCGAGGTAGCATTTGGCAAAGTGGAATTCAGCGAAGTGGCCTTCGCCGAGGTGGATTTGGCGAAGAGGATGCGAGGTGGCATTTAGTGAAGCGAATGCGAGGTAGCATTTGGCGAAGTAGAATTTAGCGAAGTGGGAATTGCCGAGCCGGCAATTGGTGAAGTGGATTTGCGAAGTGGGTTGCAAAGTGGCATCTGTGAAGTGAGGCAGTAGCCTACTTAACCAAGAATCCAGTAGCCAAAATTTCACGATAACTTCTTTTCTCTTCTTTCTTTCTTTTCATTTCTTTTCCTATTTTTCTCAAATCTGTCCCATTTATTTTCTAGTGCATTAATACTCCTAATTAATGCATTAAACCATTATATTCTCTCATTTATTAAGGCTTCAGCCATCATTCCAAGTCAAGATTCTTCAAGGACGCAAATTGGAGAAATAATGTAATTTTTCTTTGAACTCTATTTTTCTGTCAGATTAAGGTCTTGGGTAGCTAGAATAATTAATTATGGGTTACATAAGACCTGTTAAGAGCATTTAAAGCCATTAATTTCAGTTGATAGGAAAGACATAATGATTTATGAATATGATGAATAGTGACATGAATAGTGACCACGTTTAAAATTTCAAATTTCCTTAAGAGATAAATTACATTGATGATTAGGAATCAATAATAGAGGCTATAAGATGGTTCAAAATTTGATGGAATCATAGTATATATTATTATTAAGAAAATCCTAATTTATGGAATTTGAGAAAATTGTTAGGTTCGGCCAGTTCAAGGAATTTAAGGAGGCCATTCAATTAAGCAGGTGTTGATCAAATTTAGTGGATAATATTGTTGTGAGGTAAGTATGAATATCATAAATGTGTTTACTTCTTACGAGATGATTGCTAAATATTCATATATATATA
>CANXYC010177894.1:0-15704 GCA_948193065.1 Aleurites moluccanus
TGACATAAGCATAGTGATGTCATAAATCCATTTTTAACAAATTCATTTTCATTGTTCTTGTGGTCACAAATTAGTCAATTGGTAATTAACTTATTGAATATAACCCCCCCCCCCCCCCCCATCTAAGCCACCATTGTTGATTTTTTCTTGTATTTTAATTAAGTTTAGTTAAGCTAATTAATCACAATTTAGCTAATTAATTCATTTATGCATTTTCACTTATATTTAGTTCACTTCCATTTCATTTTTAGACAGTTTAGGTTGATTTAAATATCTTGAACATATTTTTATTTTAGTTCTTAATCTCTTAGGTTGATGTAGGAAAAAGAACTTTTCAATTTGGATTTTCCTACAATTTATTAAAATTTTTTGAGTGAAGGGTATTCAAATGAATTTCCTTTGAAAATTTTGATTTAATTTGATTTATTCTTCATCTAATTCTTCCCTTTTCATTATCTATTAGAAATTTTTTAGGTTGTCTTAGGGTTTTATTTTAGTTTTCTCTAATTGCATCTAGCATATGCTTGCCTTAAAAATTATAAAAAAATTTCTACCCGATTTGAGCTTCAAAGCTCGATTTAACAATCGCACATACATTGCATATTGAGTTATTATATCAGCATAGTACTTTTTTTTATTTTAACCACTAAACTTTCACTATTTTTCTATTTTGATCACTAAACTTTCTATTTTTTTTTGCTTAATAATTTATATCTTTGATTTAATCATTTTCAAAATACAACAAAATATCCATTTAATTTAAAAAAACATAAATTATGTTATTATTAATATTAACTCAAGTATATCTAAACTTATATGGATTAAAACGTACAGATGATCAATAAATATCTTGCATATGCTTACATATATAAAAACCTCCATAATCAAGATCCAAATTACAATGCAAATCAATTAATTAGATACACAATATCATAAGATCTTAGATTAATCTACAAAACTGTAATTGAATTATTTTCACGATATGAGAAAGGTTGCTTGATAATAACAAGAAGTTGATCCAACAGTCAAAATAAGTAAAGAGAGCATGGGAGGCAGTTGTAGCATTTGAGGTTGAGATTGTGATTGAGACTAAGAATCATGATTATGGTGGTTTTAATATGGGCAAGTATATGCAAGATGTTTATTGATTCTCTATATGCTTTAATTCATATAGTTTTAGTTATGCTTGAGTTAATATTAATAATTACACAATTTGTATGTAAAAAAAATTAAATGGGTGTTTTGTTGTATATTAAAAATGATTTAATCTAAGATATAAATTCTTAAGTAAAAAAATAGAAAGTTTAGTGGTCAAAATAGAAAAATGATAAAATTTTAGTGATTAAAATATAGAAAAATAGAAAGTTTAGTGGTCAAAATAGAAAAATGGTAAAAGTTTAGTGATTAAAATAAAAAAAAAAGTACTATGCTGACGTGGTTGCCATGTGCTCTAATCTGAAAAAAAAATCTAACAGGGTGTCATTCGGTAAAATAATTTTTAAAGTAAAGTGATCAGTCAACAACTTTTTAACGGTTAGTGATCACAATAGAGAAACGATAAAAGTTTAGTGATCACTGGTGCTAATTACCCCTACATTGTCTATTTGAGACAAAATCAAGATTTATAGTATCACTTATATCACTTAAGGAAATTTTTAATTTGGAAATAAATTAGTCCCATGACTCATCAGTCTATGCATCACCAACAATAATAGCAATCGAAAAAAATTTGTCCATTACCATCCAAGCCATAAGCAATGAACATCACTCCTAAATATTTTCCTTTCAAGAATGTTGCATCAATGACAATAACTTGTCTAATACATATTCAGAAACCATGAATAGAAGCTACCATTGCCTTAAAAAAAATGCTAGAAATGGTTGTCAGCATCTTGCTCAATGAACGTAACAATACTAGGGTTTATCTTCCTCAACATGAATACATGAGATGGAAGCAACGCAAAGGATGCCTCTGGTGTGATCCTCAAATCTTTTTATAAGCAAATTCTCTGGACCTCCATGATTTTGCTTAAGATATGTGTACCCTATATCTTGTGCATGTCATCTTTGATATCTTTAAGTCTATATATCCGTCCAAGAACTTTATATTTATCTTTAATTAACTCGGAGACAAACCTGCTGGTAGCTTGAGGATGATTCTATGATTCAGGTTATCATTGCATGAATGTACACCATTAAAGTGAATAACACACCATATATTTGATCTTGGTTTTGTAGTTGCTCTCATAGACCATTTATATTCCATGTTGACTTTGCATTTCAAAATTATAAGGGTCTTTGATGACTTGTAAACCCTAAATTCAAAGCCCCCAGTTAATAGCCATTAAACTCATTACTCTTTATAAATCTTTTTTTGAACGAAACATATAATCTATCCTAACAAAAATTGATGAACCAGAGGACAAAATCCCAATAGCTTGAACCAATACATCTGTTGGGACAATATTGAATTGAGAAAAGTTTGACAAAGATCCTTTGGATCCTTTGGTCTACGAGGTTTTAGTTTCTTCCAAGACAATGCACAAATCTTTAAACTCAGCTTTTTAATCTGCATTTTTTTGAAGAAATCTCATTATCAAATATCACTTCAAGGGCAAAATTAGGTGTAGGATCTGTCAATTGTACAATCTTTGTAGTAGGATCAAATGGAACTTCGGTGCAATCCCCACAACATCTATTTTATGCCTATCTATAAATGGAACCTTATTTCCTTGTTCAATAACATCAAAAACTTTGTTGGATGTCTTTATATTTCATGCAACAATATGACTATTCTCAAATGATGGCACTCTTGGCCTTTGTGTTGCCTCTAATTCCACAAATAACTGACCTCAACTGATTTTTTTTTACGCTCCCCTAATATAATTTGCTTTGTTTCATCATCAACAATTGAAGAGATACATATTTTTTTCCTCACAAGTTGTATAGGATACTTCATATTCAATGAAAACTCTTATGGTTTATATCCAAATTTGTTATAAGCCATCTTGCAAAGAGATTCATAATTGCACTTAGATGACAATTTCATCAGTTTATATTCTTTAGATGTCACATAAACACCATATTTTCATTTACCACTGTATTCAAGTATAACAAACATTGTATGAGCAAATGAAAATAAAATCCTGAAAACAAAAAATGTTAATGCAAAAAAAACATCAGTACAAATACCAAATATTGCTCCCTTTCTTCATAAAGGGAAATAAATTTGGTATTTGTAAAAAATGAAAAATAAATTGTGATAATTGATAGATTTCTCAAAACATTCTATAGCTTTCAAAAGGCCTACAATAGACCAATAGCATTCATTCGACTAAATTTGAATAAGTTTCGACTATATTTTGACCTGATTGAAGAGCTAGCACTTGTCTTTGAAATGGAATCGAATTTTTTTCAAAATATGTCGAATGATGGTCAAAACTAGTCGACACTATTAATATTTAACTGAAATTAATAAATAAATGGTCGAAACATCCAAAAAATTATCAAAAAATAGTTAGGTTATGATACGAACAAAAAGGGACGACGTGATACCGATATTGCTCGAGCTTTTTAGGTTCTACTACCAATGACGTGATATCGATGTTGCTCGAGCTTTTTCAAGTTCATTGTGCACACTATTTGCTTAGATATGTCGTTTCAATAGTGCAAGATGAGATTTGTAAACAAAGGTAAGTGATGAAGTATGTGTATTATCTGCAAATGAGAGCAAAAATCTATATTATTAGAGCAAAGAGAGTTATGTGAGTTCTTTACCAAAACTATTGGACCTGACAATTAGAATGTATGAGAGGAGAAGGGAAAGATGAGAGAATAATTAGAGGAAGAAGGAGAGAAAGCTTGATTGTCACACCCCAAAACCACCGGTGCGATGGTCCTAGTGAAAGGGTAGGCATAAGGTCACCGTACACCTGTAGAACCCTTAGCTAACTTGGATCAAACATACAACACATACTAGTATCATGCCAAATATCCATATCTTATATATCTCATCAACCTGATATGACATTTCCTCTTGTTCCTTACCGATCAAAAGATAATTCTAACATCAATATGGAACAAGGAAAAGTCTACAATGTCATCCATGGCAACAAAATGGTAAGTAACATCACACACATCTACAGAGCTTCTAAGAGTATACTTCTTATAGACATGAATACATATATATATATATAATTCAACTATTATCCAAAAATATTACATAAAAGAGTCTTCTTATAGAGAAGGAAATCAAGAAGCTCTGTTTTCAGGATTAACTCTCTCTTGAGCTAAGCTGGAACCTAAAATCCACAGAAGAGTGGTGAGTCTTCAACTTAGTAAGATGTGAACAATCAGAATGGATAACATATATAGAATACTTAAATAGCAAATCTTGAACATGTACCAGGGTACTAGAAAGAAATCTTAGCATATATATTAATATCATTAGTACTTACAAAGGGTAACACTATCCAATCATTTCATAATATATATATGAATATCAAATTATGATTCTTTTTAAGAATATAAATGCCTATAAAGAATGACATTATCAAATAAACATACCATAGAACTGATATCATATCATAACGTTTGGGTAGCCTTGCTGCCTTCACGTGGCACATATGCTTGCGCAGGCATATGCCTAAAGCTCGTGATCCCCTCTAGGTGGAATACTGATACTATACCCTATCAACTAGGTTTTCTCTGTGCACATTGGACCAATGAATTAACTCTCATTAGGAAAAGCATTCTATAATGTATGTTCCGTGATATACATATCAGATATTGGTTCAACAGTAATTAAAAGTGATCAAGAGATCACAACATATGAATAACATATCATATTATACATAACAAAGGCTTATTAATGAACTTGGTCCAAGAAAAATAACCAAGTCATTATCAACATTCAAAGATTCTATTTAAGGAGGGTTTCAATAAATTGAACTCATAAATAACATAGACATATATATAAATATAATATACTTTAGCAAAAATTCTCATATGGAGAATTATACATATGAAACGAAATCTACACTTTCCTTTTAGCACTAAAAAGCTTTTTAATCAAGCTCAACTCTTGCTCAAATCCAAAAGATCCTTAATTACTTGAATTCTCTTCTCATAAATAAAAAATTTTCAAAATTTCAAAATTTAGGGTTTTCTCAAAACAATCATATAAAATAATCCTCCATAAATTTTAAGCTCCTTAGAGTCTCTATAAACAAATTCTAGCATTAATTTAACCATTAATAGAGGATGAATAATAGTTATAGAGAAATTTTACTATTCATAGCACTATTCTTCCAAAAATTATAAATCCTCATACTACTAAATCTAACCATAATTATTAGCCATTAATGCTCACAAAAGATCACCCACAACTTAAAAATAACTATTTTAGCTAGCAAAAAACTTAACTCAAGCTAGAGAGAATATTTGAGAAAATTACATTATTTTCTCCTCTAATTAAATTTTGAAGAATTTGGCTTGAACTGATGTTCTTATAGTTTTTAATTTGCATTTTCTAGCATTAATAAGACTTAATTGGAGTATTAAAACTTTAGAAATGAAGAAAAATGACTTATGGTTGAGAGAAATAGGAAATGGAAAAGAAGAGAGAAGAGGAAAGAAAGAAAGAAAATGAAGTGGAGAAGCTACTGCCAAAAAAAAAAAATAAACTCCAAGTTTACTGTTCACGCTACTATTCATGTCACTGTTCACAGTTACTGTTCACGTATATTGTTCATACGCACTGTTTATGAGCACTGTTTACGTCAGAAGCTGAAAAAAAATTACTTTGAAAACACATTCTAAACTAACTATATCTTAAGTTACAAAAGTATAAATGTTTCGATTCATCTTTCCACTTAAATTAGACATATGAGGCTACAACATATCTCAAATTATTTCTTTAAAGCTTTGAACATAAATTCATAAAATTCTGCACAAACACAAATTATGAAATTCAAATCAAAACAAATAAATCTCACTTCCAAAACAAATATTCCATAACAAATCTTATATACATTATTACAAAAATTTCAGAATACATACAAGCAAAATAAATCTCAGATTACATTGATTGTAGTGAAAGTCAACATTAAAATGGCGGAAAGTGAAAGAAAGAATGAAAGGAATGCTTTCATAATATATTCTCAAGGGCAAAATTGTCATATAAGGGTTAAAATTATGTAAGTCTGAAAGGGGAGTTATTTTTGTGAAAAATATTTTATAATATCATTTTCATAAATTTTCCTAAGTTTTTTTTTTTTTTTGTAACTTTCATAGCTAAAATCACGAACTCATCGAATTAATTTAGAAATGATATCATAATAGTTTTAAAAAATATATATATATATAATGGTGTTTAAAAAATGAGTTTTGAAAAAAGAAAATTACAAAAACCCACATGAATTTCCATTTACCTCTCAAAAGAACAAACAAATTCTATAATAAAATAATATATATTTATTAGATAATATTTTATTTTTACGTGATTTGATATCTATTTATTGATCTTCATTTTTTCGCTGCTATATCTTTAACAATGAGAAAAAATGGGTTTGCAGCTTCTATTCGAAGAGGCTTGAAAAAATTTATATTAAAGAAACATCACTGTCACTAGTGGTGAAAGTTAAATCGATCAAACTGAATCAAATCGATCAAATTAAACTGAAATCGATGATTTTATAGTTATTTGATTTGATTTCAATTTGAAAAATAGAGCAAACCGAAGGTTTAGTTTGATTTGAGGTTTGAGTCTCTTTTTTTTTCAGTTTCAAACCAAAATTATATATATTTATATGTGTATTATTTTTTATTATTATTACAATTAAATATATTTTATTTTATTTACAATCACATATTTTTTTAACTTAATTGTAATTTAAAAATATTCATGAAAATTAATTAAAAATAAATAAAACGAGTCTAATTCTTGAGAAAAATATAAGTTTTGAGTGTGTTAATTAATAGAATAGATAAATTTTGCATTGTATATTAAATTATTTTTGAAATTTTTTATCACTGATATTTTATTGGTGTTTTTTTTTTCAAATTTATAATAAAATAATAACGATTTATAAAAAAAAAAAATTGATTTGAAATCGATAAATCGAAAGTGATCAAATCTAATCAAATCAACGATTTAATTATAATAATAATTTGATTTGATTTAAAAAATTTCAAACCGGAAAAATTAATTTGATTTAATAACAACTTTTGAAACCGATTAAACGAACTGATACCACCCCTAACCGCCACCAGAAAATGTCCTAAGAATACAAAATTATGATAAAGAAAAATAAAAAATACTTAAAAATTTTTTTTTTGGCGGATAGTAATTTTAAGAAAAATATTTTTTAAAAAAATTAAAAAAAAAAAAGAAATATAAAGGACTTTTATAAATAATAAATTAGGTTTTGATAAAAAAATTAAAACTTTGAAAGGAATGATAACTGAAATTTTGATCTTTAACTTTAATTAAATTTTTTTTAAGCGGATATATATATTAAAGAGTTCAAGGAGACTGGTTACGCACCTGATTTTTTTCACCTTGGAATCTTCAATCCCATTACTAGTTAATTTTTTTTTATTCCGTTTTGTCTTTAGTATTGTCATTTTCATTTCAATTAAAATAAAATAAAAAATTTGGAGCTTCTTTTTAGAAGAGATGAAGATAAATATTTATTGATTGATAATATAGAATAAAAAAATAAAATTTTTATAATAATGTAATTCTTTGAAAATAATATCATATAAGTTAAAAAATATAAATCATGATTACATAGATTTCAGGTTTTAAAAAGTAAATTGTTCTTTACGATAAATAATAGCGATTAATACTAACAATAAAATTAAATAAGATGAAAGAAAATGATCCATTATTGGTCTTAAAAAAACTTGCTGGTATTGTATATCAATAAATAAATAGAAAATTTCTGAAAAGGAGATGAGCTTCTCTCTACAACCGTACCGGAAGAGGGATAGTTTTCTAGTTTTAGTAGCTTCTTAGACAACTAAGCAAACATGTATTTATGAGCTCAAATTAATTAGACAGAGGAGATTACTCGAAAGTATGATTTTCAGTTTAAATTTTATGAATGAAAAAAAAATTATTTTTTTATAAAATTTATTTGATTTGAATTTGAATTAATCATAATCGAATGATTATTAAATATCAAATGATTTTAAAAAAAAATTAATTAGACATAATTTTTTTTATTTCTTTATTTAGGATCACTAATGAGACACAAGTTTTTTCTATTAGGATACATCATTAAAAAAAAAGTCAGAAATTAAATTTTGTGATTTTTTCTATAATAAAATAAATATTTAAATTTTAAATTTTTTTAATTTATTAATAAGATGATATCAGAGATTAATTTTCACATACTATACTGTCTCATTACAATTTATTTAATTATTAAATTATTAAGGAATAATTATAAATTTGATATTTTAACTTTTCGAATTTTTTTATTTTGGTGCATGAACTAAAAAATTTTATAATCAAATGTTTGACCGGTGAAAAAACATATCAATATAGTGTTTTGCTTTAATTTTTACATGTCTGAGTGAACCCATTCTCTCAGTAAAAACAACTTTTCACCTCAAATGAAGATATGAAATGACCAAAAGCCTTAAAATTTTCTTTTAATTTATATTTACATTCCACTACAAATATAATAACCCTAAATACATCTCATTACCATATCACCTTACAACTCAGATCGCAAACGTCTTCCCCTCCCATCTTCCCTAAACAATCCAAATCCCACAACACCAACAAGAAATTGCTAGTATTGAATATCAATAATCAAACAAGAAATTGATGGTACTGAATATCAATAATCAGATAAGGAATGTGGAAGATATGAACTAACAACGATGCGAAAGGAAGAATCTTCGAAACTCCATTCTTTATTGTCCTCCAAAACCTTCTCTTGAACCATTGAATTCTTGGATTCTTTATCTGTTATCAAATCCTAATCTTTATCACCAGTATAAGAATCCCCTCTTCTTTATTTAAATTGTCATCCAAATCCCAACCCGAAGCGCCCATCATCAATTAACTGTTTCTTACTTGGAAACGCCTTCTATGTCTTTGAATTTTTCATAAACTCCAAAAGCTCAACTTCCAATGCAAAATCTCACTCATTTTTCCAACTCTTTTTATACCTCCTCATAAACCCCCCAAAAACAATCCAAACAATTCTTGTTTTTAGAGTCAAGAAACCCCAACAAAAAATCAGTCTCTTTAATTGCAACAAAATGCAAAGCCATAAGCTATTTTTTTTTTCTTAACAACATCAATTAATTGTTAAAACCTCATCTCAATTTGAGTATTGTTTAAGCTGAATATTTCAATTTGAGTATTGTTTGTTTGCTTTCTCTGTTCATTTTTTGGTCTAAAAACCTTATCTTAATTTTGTGATAATGGTGATTTTTTGATGTGTAAGGAATTTATTGGAATCTTACAAATTGGTAAATTTGACGGCAAATCATGGGCTTGATTTTGGAGGAGGAAAAGTGTGAGATAGTGATGGTGTTAATTATGACTAAGCCAAAGTTTTCATAGTGAAGGGCAGTGGAATGAAGAGGTATAAAGTGGTGACAATTGCCATGGTGTTGAGAAGTACTTGGGAGGAGAGAAAGTGAGGGAAAATAGAGAGAAAAAATGTTAAACTTAATTGATACAAGAGAATGAGAAATGAGGGAAAATATTATTTTTGAGGTTAATTTAATCATTTCGCATTGGGTTGTTGATGTAGTAATATGAGTTGTCACACAAAACAGTCCCATAGTGCATACATAGCACTCGGATATAGCTTTTTTCGATGAAAAATACAATTTTAATGTGTTTTTTGACCGTTCAGATACTTCATTGTAAAAAAATTTTAATTCACACATCAAAATAGAAAATTTTGAAAAATTCAAATACTAAATTTATAATTATCCCCTTTTAATACAACAGCATAATTGAAAAATATTTACTTATAGACAAATAATGATTTAAATTACAATTAATTTTTATATCATCCATCATTTATACCGTAAATTCCTTTATAAAAGGGTCCCTGGAACACAAATCAAAACCTATCCTAAACCTAACTTCCAACAATTACCACATGGCTGACCACCAAAGCCAACTAACACATGCCCCTAATGCCCAAAATGGCTTAACACAAACACAGGTTGTAGTAGTTATGGTGCCTCTCCCAGCACAAGGCCACCTCAACCAGCTCCTCCAACTCTCCAGACTCATTTTATCCTACAACATTCCGGTCCACTTTGTCGGCACCACCACCCACAACCGCCAGGCCAGGCTCCGAGTTCACAGTTGGGACCCACAAACCACAGAATGCATCAACAAAATCCATTTCCATGATTTTGAAATCCCTCCCTTTGCTTGTCCTTCTCCAGATCCAAATGCCAAAAACAAATTCCCTTCTCATTTGCTACCTTCTCTCAATGCTTCAATATCTCATCTTAAAGAACCAGTGAGTGAACTTCTCCGTTCACTTTCTTGTAAAGCAAGAAAGGTTATTGTGATTCATGACTCTTTAATAGGGTCAGTAATTCAAGAAGTTCCATTAATCTCCAATGCAAAATCTTACACTTTCCATAGTGTATCTGCTTTTACTGTTTGCTTATTTCTCAGAGAAAAAATGGGGATACCAATAGAAGAAAATGGGGCAATTCCAAAAGAACTTCCATCTTTTGAAGGTTGTTTCACTAATGAGTTCTTGGATTTCGTTGCTTCTGAATACGAGTATCACAAATTCAATTCTGGGTGTGTATATAACACATGCAGATTAATAGAAGGTACTTATATGGACTTATTAGAGAAACCAGAGAAAGATAAAATGAAGGAAAATAAAAGGCATTGGGCTTTAGGGCCTTTTAATCATGTTTTTCTACCAGAAATAAAAGGCTCAAATGGCAAGCATTTTTGCTTAGAATGGCTTGATAAACAACCAAGAAATTCAGTAATTTATGTGTCTTTTGGGACAACAACCACCATGAATAATGAACAAATCAAGCAATTGGCTATTGGGTTAAAGCAAAGCAATCAAAAGTTCATTTGGGTTCTAAGAGATGCTGATAAAGGAGATGTTTTTAATAAAGATAGTGAAAGAAGATCAGAGTTACCGAAAGGATATGAAGATTCAGTTAAAGGAATGGGAATTGTGGTGAGAAATTGGGTACCCCAGTTGGAAATTTTAGCCCACCAAGCAACGGGAGGATTTATGAGTCATTGTGGATGGAATTCTTGCATGGAAAGCATTACCATGGGAGTTCCAATTGCAGCTTGGCCAATGCATTCAGATCAACCAAGTAATGCAGTCCTAATCACAGATATCCTCAAGATTGGCATTGTTGTTAAGGATTGGACTCGTAGAGATGAGATTGCAAGTTCGGAGATGGTTGAAACTTGTGTGAAGAGGTTAATTGCATCAGATGAAGGAGATGCGATTAGAAAGAGAGCTGCAGAGCTTTGTGAGTCAGTGCAGCAATCAGTGGGTGAAGTTGGAGTTTCTCGCATGGAAGTGGACTCTTTCATTGCTTATATCTCTAATTAATTATAATATAGTTTTGTTATATTTTCACAAAATGTTTAAGAATTCTTTTGTTAATATACAAATCCCACATAAATTGAATGCAAAATATTGAATAAGCGTATATATAATTGAATTTTTTAACCTCAATAGTTACTAACTATTGAGATTAACATTCATAAAATTATATAAGTTTCCAACATTTCTAAGATGATATAAGAGCGGGAAATGATCCGTGCAACTATCTTTGTTCTATATCATAATTTGGACTTTCAAGTTTGTCTTTTTACCCATATCAAGCATTGGATTATTTGTCTCTTCTATCATAATTTGGATTTTTAAATTTGTTTCTTTGTCCTATCAATTTCACCCAACAATGAGCTTTTAAATTTGTCTTTTTTCTCGTATCGGACATCAACTCAGTTTTTATCATAAATTTGCAAATGTTAACTGAATTTAATAAAAAATTATCTAGACGTAGTTGTCACTATAAAATCACATATTAATTAAATATAAGATGTTAATTCAACTTCTATATAATTAAATTTTTTAATTTCAATAACTAATTTTTGATGTTAACACTTTTAAAACTATATAAGCTTTCAATATTTATAAGATTTTTCATGTATGTTTGTCTATATAAAGACTATTTCAACTCTAGTGAAATTAGAATATGCATGAAAGATTTTAAGTTGGAATCTAATATTGCAACCATTTGGACGTTTTCTTGAAGTCAATTTGAACATTTTGAAGTGTTTCACACGCATAAAGGTTGAGTAAATATTTTTTTACACCCATATATTCAATAATTCAATTAGATAATAATATAAAAAATAAAAAAAATAAATTTTCATTTTAAAAAAATAAACATAAAAATTATATTAATTAAAATATTTTATCACTATGAAATAATTATGTGAATTAAGTATTGACAATAATTTTTTTTTTTTATAAAGGATATAATTATGTTACCTCTTTAGGAAGTAATTTCAAATATATATAATATTTTCAGGAAAAAAAAATACACCAACAACATGTGCATATAGTTACGAATCTTAGCTATATAAAAAAAATAATAATAACAGCTACTATATATCAATAGCCACTAAAACAAAAAGTTCTAACCATTTAAAAGACTTGTAGCTATTTAAAAGCTAATATAAAATTTTTGCTATGACTCGTTAAAAAAATATGCTTGTGTAAATGGGAATTGTATGATTCAAGAATGAGGTGAGTGTGCATCATTATTGATTTGTTGGAGAGGACAAATAATCCATTTTATCTATTAACCCACATGGGAGCTTTTTAGTCCTTCAAATTCTTGACTGTTCAGTGCATCATTACTTGTATGAAATAAACGCCTTTAAAATATTAGGAGTAGATTACACTCATCATCTCCCAATTATTAATTAATGGCAAAAGGCACATTTTCTCCTCCCCAAACTTGTCTCGTATTGATCATTTTAGCTTTTAAACTTTAAAAATAATCAATTTAATACTTAAATTTGACAAATTAAATATAATAAATTAGTTAAAATCACCCACACGATGTTGCGGGTTTAATATGAATATATAAATTTAAATTAATTATTATATATTTTTAATTTAATTAATTAATTTACTGAATTATTGAAAATAAAAAGCACAAAAACCAACAACCATAATGTTGGCATGTTAACAATTGAACTAAGAAAAATGTGAACATATTACAATAATTGAAAACATTTCAAAAGAAAATTGCCAGTTGTTTTAGTAAGTATAACTATTGGCAACACTTGCTTAGTTGAAGCGTTGTTGCTCCCTCTGTTGCTCTATGAATCCACACTATTGTCACACCAAATGTTCTTTTGGGAATAATATGCATAGCCCTCAAATTGCCAAATTCTTGATGAGCAGTCATGTCACTGGAAAAGGAAACTCATTAATATAGGAAATATTTTTGAATGATTAATACATAGAATTTAGATGATATTTTATATAAAATTGTGTGGAAAAAATTTAAAATGGCACAAAATAACAAATGTCAAACAATCCTACAATGAGATCACATCACATTGCCAACAATTACTTGGTTCCTTAGTTTAGGGATAATTATTTTATAATGTAATGTAACAACATAGTTTGACCGTAGAGCATAGAAAAACAGGCGTGACATCTCAAACATCATAATTCATAATAGCCAAATGTCAAAGGCACAGAACCAAGGACTTGGGCGTACCAGAATAGCATTAATATGAAAACAACATTATGGTAGAAGTTGTATATCAAATAACCGACGTGTTGATAATTTTAGTGTCCATGCACCAAAAATAACCTTTTAAGAAATCGAAACTATCCCATTGCATAATCGAATGCCATCACTACTTGACACCCTTTCTGATTGTAATAATCATAATTGAATTTTAAAACGATTAAGGATAGTTTTAAAAAATGAGTATCGGTAGTGAATTTTTATAAAAATTTAAGTAGGGCATTAGTTAGAAATGATTATGGAATACCTAATTAGAGGATTTAATATCATGGAAAAAAAATAATTAGGGAATTAAAAGAAGTTGAAAGAAAATTAGACAACTTAAAGTTGGACACCCTCCGGTGTTCAATTTTAAATAAATTTTAAAACAATTTTTTACCCGATTTTTATTCACATACTCAAAATTAGATAAATAATTGGTGAGTTAAAAATAGAATTTAGTGAAATTGGTAAAATCTAAGTGCTTAAGTAGTGAATAGAAAAAAAAATAATAAGAAGAAGAGGGAAAATGTCAATTTGGTAATTTTTTTGAAGTATGAGTCAAAAAGATAATTTGACCAAAAAAAAAAAGAAAAATATCACAAAAAGTTGGCGGCCAAGTGGTTACATAACCATCAAAAATATTCATTTCATTTTTCTTAAATTCACTTAGACAAAAAATATGTCTCCATTCATTTTATATTCATTTTCTTTATTTTTTTTCTTTTTCTAAAATTTTAATTGGACATAAATTATATAAATAAATATAATAAGAAGACAAAATGATATTCTTCATCTTCTCAAAACTTCTTGGCAGAAAATCACTTAACAAATTCTTCAAATATATATATATATATATATATATATCTTTAATCTTTCTTTCCCAAACCACTAACTCCACCATCTCCATCACCAAAATCTTCTCTTCCTTTTAAATTAGTAGATAGTTAAAGGAATTTTTTTTGAAGTCTTCAAGAGGTAATACTCTCAAGTAGCCTTATAATTCAGTTTTATGAGTTTTAATGGTAGATTAGAGATTAAATTAGTAAAAGAAAGATAAAGTTAGAAGTAACTCTTAGAAATTCTGAAATTTCTGAATCTTAGCAGAATATTGGAGGCTAATTTTTAAAATTTTAAAGTTAGATTTTGGAAATTCTCAAAACATAAAAGTTGTAGATATGCATGTTTAGAATATATTTCTTTAAGAAAGTTTTGCCAAATTCACTTTATGTAAGGAGATATAAGACACTGAATATTACTGACTCAGTTTAGGGGTTGGATTATTAAAGGTTACTGTATTTTATATTTTTTAGGACCTTAAGTTGAAACTTTAAGAAAACTCAAAACATAAAAATTGTTTCCCTGTATCTTAGATAAATTTTAGTGGAAACAGAACATCATTTGGATATCTACACATTGAGATATGTATGAAAGAGTACAGGTTACTCAGGTCGGATTTACAGGATAGATTTCAGTATGCAGGGCAAAATTAGAAAATTCACCATAATTCGTGTAGTATCCAGAAAAATCTGAATTTTTAGTATGTTAAACCCTCATATGTCTAGTTTAATTATAAAAAAAATTGAAGTAATTGGATGAGTATAAATAGAGATATAAATAAAAGAAACTAGGCTGCCAGAAATCAAAATGTAGAAAATTGATAGGGATAGTTACAATTTGATTCACATTGCATAAAATTAAGATAAATTGAATACTAAGACATTTAATTGGCTTTGTAGCTACAAAAGATAAAGAAAAAGGAGACAAAGTAGTAGATCAATCCTTGAGTTTGGGATAGAAGTGAAGGTTGGAGAACTTGGAGCTTAATCTAGTAAGGTGAGTAATGTATATGTCATTTTGCTTGAAATTGAATTCATTTGAAATTGTTAATGCTTCCTTGCTTGGTA
>CANXYC010177995.1:0-13446 GCA_948193065.1 Aleurites moluccanus
ATGTTGTGGCAACACTATAAATTTTTTTGTTTTTATTTGGTGCCTTTACTTCCGTTTTTTTTTTTATTTTTTATTTTTTGATAATTTCGCAAACAACCCATTTTCCCCCCCCCCCCCCCCCTCCCTCCCCTCTTGGTTGCCAAAGGGACTAACATATATATATATATATATATATATATTAAGCAATGTAAATTTCAGAATAACAGAAACATAATAAGAGTCTAATGACATCCATAATAGAACATGAGTACTACAATCTCCTTACAAAATACATGTGTTTGCGCTAACATACGCCTAGAGAAACTTTATCCCCTTTAGAAAGGATCCTGATACTTTGACTCTATCAGTCGAGTCACTAGTGCACACAGTCTTATGATTTTTCCCTCACAGGGAAGACATTCTGACTATACATCTACTAGGTTTAGGATACAAATAATTATAACGAAGGTTCTTATAATCAAACACATTTTGTAGAATAATTGGTTTATACTATAATAAAGTGTTGGTTCCAAAGAAACGGGTAACAATACTAACTCTAAAACATAGCAATGAAAACAAAGATATATTCATAACATATATTGTTGGTTCTAGAATTACTAACTTAACAATTTCATATATATGCTTGGAATGAATATTAACAAAAGAATCATATATATGTATATGCAAATACATATTAAACACATATACATAATCGCATCCATAAGCAACCAGCAAAGCCATAGCTCAAAATCCTTAAACCAAGCTCCAAATCAACTTGATTGCACTTAAAAGTTTCAAGCCTAATACATTTCAACAAAATTCGCAAATTTAGGGTTTTCCCAACCCAATATTATCCATAACAAATTCTTACAATAAAAGACTCTCTAAAGCTTATTTAGATAGTTCTTAAACTTAATTTAACTATTCATTAAGATATTCATGGAAGAATATAAGAATTTGCACTATTCACATTACTATTTACCATTTGCCATGATTCTTCCAACAACCAAAATCTATAGTATTAATGCATTTAATGTACTCCTCATAACTCATATACAATTATTCTAACAACCTATAACCTCAAATCATAACAAAAATTGAACTATGAAGAAAATACCTATTTCTCCTCAATTGGAGGTTTTGAAGAAATCTTGACTTGAAATGATTCAATAGCTTTCTCAAAGTGTTTTCCTTCCAAAATTGAGCATTAATGTCCTAGAATCACATATGGGACGGATTTAGGGTTTGGTGGTTGAGAAATAAAGAAGAAAGAGAAAATGGTTTAACTTTTAGGACAAGTGACAAATGAATAGATATATATATAACCCAACACTTCACGCCCATGAAAGAAGGATTCACGCCAATGAAGGTCGACCTTTCATGCCTGTGAAAGCAATTTGATAAAAATTCAAAATTCAGACAGAAACTTTTTATACGCCCGTGAATAAAGGTTATGAGGTATATCTCAACATCTCTCTAACCAAACTTAACCAAAACTTATCCAACATAACTTAACTTATGAAACTCTCTCTAAGAGCTATTTATACTCAACAAATCAGATTCTAATATACTGAACTACCAGAAAATAAAACAGAACAAAATAAAAAATCAAAATTTATCACAATTCAAATAAATTCATTCAAAGACAATCAATCAAAGTACAAAACACAAGCAATACAGATAAATGATTTTACAAGTTCCTACTATAGAAATAGATTGTAAGCTTTTATATAAATTAGAGCACAAGCTTTATAATGGGATACCACCTATAAGTCTTTCTAACCAAAGACAATAGATTTACGAGTCTCTCTTAGGACTTAACAAAACTTTTTGAATAATATAAATTGAAGTACAAATAGCTAATATTAGCAAAAACTATATTGAACACAAAGAATATAAGTTTTAGGCACAAAGTATTCAAAATATAAGAAAAATAGAGCATTGGAGTGTAATACCCTAGAAAGGTATAACTCTCATGCATGAATTAATTCTCAGTATATGGTTCATTAGTCTTGAAATGGTGGGAAATAATTTTTGAGACACAGTTAGAAAGCGAACTTGATACTTTTTCGGAAAGACAGAAGAATTTCTGAAGTTGACTTGGGGGTAAAAGATCACTATAATTTATGTGTAATTTTGGTAAAAAGAAAGAAGTGAAAATAATTTAGGAATACTGAAAAAGTAACTAATAGCATAATCGTAAATAAATGGAAGTTAAAGGTGAATAGTGAAAATTGGTCTTTCGGGGTTACATAATGACTCTAGAACTATTTTTATAAATAAGTATAAATAAAAATAAGCCTATTAACTCCTTACTCTGGTATCTAAATCCTAACAGAATTGACAAAATAAATTACGAAAGATTTTATACCAAAGTGTAATGGATGGAAGTTGGAAGAGTTAGTTGTAATTGTGACAAATGAATTTTTCTATATACTCCAATACTTAGCAAGTTTGTTCTTCGTTCTTCTTCTTCCTTAAGTGGACGAACCACCTTTCTTGAATTCTCCCTCCATTTTTCTTCATCTTTTCATAAAAATTTCTAAGGAAATTGGTAAAAAACTAGCAAATTCACTTAGTTCTCTTCATTTCCATTCTTAATTTGTAGAAAGGAGCTAAGGATTTCAAGGAATATTGAAGAAGAGATTTCGGCCCTTGCATCCTAATTGAGGTAATCAATTGTTTTGTTCAAACTTTTGGTTTAAATAGATGTTATTTAGGTTGAATTAAATGGGTTTGAAGTCAATTTACATTAATTGATGTTAATTGATGGAAAACCCTAAATTGGTTAGCTTAATTTGAAGTTATAAGAAATGAATTGATGATTTAGTATTAGTTTATGTTAATTGATATTAGAATTAGTCAATTGGATGTGATTAGGCAACTAATTGATGGTTTATTTAATGTAGAATTGAAGTTTGGACAAGGTTACTTTATATAGCTCATTTAGTGGAATTGGTTGGAAATCAATTTTCCAAGGCCATTTGAAGCATTAGGTGAGTCTAATTGCATCATTTGACATGCCTATATGATTGAATTGATGATTGGAATCCATCCTTGAAAACACCTTGTTGGCCGAACCACTTGTTACTATTCACTCCTTTGGTTTTGCTTGGTTTTTGCTTGATTTTCTATAGCCATTTAATCCTGCTTTAATGTTGTTTAATTGTGTTTCTTTGATGCCTATACCTTTGTTGACAATGTGACTTTGTGTTGATTGAATTGGGCAAGACAAGTTTGCACTTAAACCTAACCTATTGGCTTGCCATTGTATGCCCACCATATGTTCGATGAAATACCTAGTTCATTTGCCATTGGCTTATTGGTTTGTATTCCATAGGCCTACCATTTAAATGCCATTGTCGCCAGCAATGTTGGCATGCCATCTCTTCCTTAATTACCAAACCATTTATCATTAATTATACACTATTTATAGCATTTCCATTATTCTTATTGATAACTGAATTGACTGATATTGAACTTATTGATATTGGACTGATTGATTGTTGGATGCCATTGTTGCTTATGGTATCCCTTATTATATTGACCCTTATATGGATTGGCAGAGCTACCGATTCGACAGGGTAGTGAGGAAATACTGTACACGATGTGCACATTGTATTACTGATACCCTAGCTAGGAGGGGTTATGGTCCTGGCCATAGGGTCTGATCAGCCATATACTTAATAGGGTCTGATCAGCCATATACTTACTGATACAGATTACTGGAGACCTACATGGTCCATACAGATACGGATTACCGGAGATTGTATGATTTCTTTTCATACAGTCCATCCCTTTATCTGTCTTTCCATATGTTACCGAGCCTATATTGTATTCTTTGACTTTACTATACCCTGATATTGATCCTATATACTGTTAACTGTTCTAGTGATACCATTGCCTTATTGATGCTACTGTTTTATTGTGAATGCATGTAGATTCACTGAGTATCATCTATACTCACTCTTTTCATTATTTTACCATTTTAGGAGAGGAGTAGGTTGCATAATCCCAACATCTATTATCTAGTGGATTTCTGCTACAGTTATTTGATGTATATTTTCTGATATTCTGTATTATTATTTTGGTGTTCATTATCTAGCTGCTCCATGGGGTATGTATGGGTTAGATAGAAGATGAACATATGTATATATTGATGATGATATTGTGATATGATATTATGATGATTACAGTCAATTGCAGTAAATTACAGAATGCATAACATAATAACAGAATGAATGTTAATTAATTAATATGGATAATATATTGTGGTTTATAGATTGTGTATGTGATACTGGGTTCTACGGGTGTTGGTCGCCATTGGCATCTTCCGTGCCCTAGGACCGTCGCAGTCTGGGAAATCGGGTCGTGACAGAGGTGGTATCAGAGCACTAGGTTTACAAACTGTGAATTACATATGAATAGTACCTGAATTACAGAGGAATAGTGACTAAGTACAAAATGGGGTAGAATTAAGTATACCATGGAGCATAGGATTTCCTTTGACGTCTTTTGCTGTCATCGTCTTTTATATGTTATTATTCTGCATTTCTGTCATTACCTAAAACTGTTTCCATTTTTTCCTACAGATTATAGAGATGTCTGACAACAGAGACAGAGACATCAGGGAGGCAGAGGTTGTCTTCAATAAGTCACTGGTTAGGGAGATTACTATATCAGAGGGTCTGTCTCGATCCCACTGGACTTCAAAGGATTCTGAGAGGGGCGATGACCCCTGGAGAGTGGAGATGATGAGAGGTTTGATGGAGTTACGAAGAGAGATGGCAGAGATGAGGCGGGAGCGACAGCAGGTACCGCCACCACCTGCCCCAGCAATAGTGCCTCCACCTGTAGTACCTGAGGCAGTTCCAATGGCACCGGCTCCTATGCAGCCAGTGGGGGCTCAGAGGGAGCCAGCTGTACAGGGAGGCCGAGGAGTGATTGATGAGAGTGGAGTATCGATGTTTAGCTTTCTGAAGCTAAACCTACCTGAGTTCAGAGGAGATAGAGGTACTGATCCAATTGATTTCTTTGAGGAGGTGGAGAAGATAGTGAGGAGACTACCGTGTTCTGAGTTGAGAGCAGTCTAGCTGGTTGGGCTATTGCTTATGGGTAAGGCATGGACCTGGTTTTCTAGGCATATAAAGCCCAGGCTTTATGATGAGCACCCACTTACATGGGCAGAGTTCAGACAGGGTCTTATGGATGAGTTCATTACAGAGGGGGTGAAGACCTGTAACCTGATCCGATTTGAGCAACTTGAGCAGGGGGATAGATCCGTTAAGGAATATACGGAGGAGTTTATTCGGTTGAGTAGATATGCTACTCATATAGTACCTACAGAGGCTGACTTGATTAGTAGGTTTCGGAGGGGTCTCCATGCTGCATTCCATAATGCTTTGCTGGCTACATAGTTTACTTCACTGACTACAGTGATTGATAAGGCTACACAGATTGAGGAGAAATACAAGACTGAGAGGGCAAAGAGGGACCAAAAGAGAAAAGGGGGTCCCAGATCACAGATTAGGAGGGGAGGAGAGCAGCTCCCATCCTAGGCAGGCAGAGCCAGTGCCTCGGTTTGAGCAGAGATCTCTATAACCAGTAGTCAGATGAGGAGATTACAGAGTAGGGGACCGCTAGTAGTTCAGTCAGCACCAACTTAATCTCAAGGTTCTTCGAGGCCTGTTACTCAAGCACCCAACATTCCTACTTGTGGGTTTTATGGTCGAAGACATGGAGGGGAGTATTGGAGATGGACTGGTGCTTGTTTGAGGTGTGGCCAGCAAGGCCATTATACTAACAGTTGTCCATTGAGGGCTGACCAGCAGCCATCTGTCATGGTTTCTCAGCCAGTGGTTCAGGCTAGTCAAAATCTGGGTAGAGAGGCTACAGCTAGAGGTAGAGGCAGGGGAGGACAGGCTCCCAGTGGTAGTCAGGCTCTAGCTGGTAGGGGTCAAGGCAGAGTGTTTGCTGTCAACACACAGGAGGCCCAGAGATCAGACAACGTGGTTACAGGTACCATTTTGATTCAGAATGAGATTGTAGATGCCTTATTCGATTCTGGTGCTACTCATTCTTTTGTGTCACCACATTTTACACCTAACTTGAATAAGGAGAGGAGGTTATTAGATGTGCCATTGACGATTGCTACCCCGATGGGTGATAGTGTGGATGTTGATTATTACTTCCCTGATTGCATTATTGAGATTGATGATCATATCTTGCGTGCTGATTTGATTGAGTTACCTGTGCTTGAGTTAGACGTTATTTTAGGTATGGATTGGTTGACGAGGCACCGAGTAGTTATAGACTGTTATCAGAAGAGAGTTAGATTTCAGCCTGAGGGGCAGCCAGAGTTTGAGTTTCAGGGTGATATTTGGGAGTTCCGAATTAACCTAATTTCTGCTATCCAGGCCAGGAGGATGATTGGGAAAGGTTGTTCAGCCTATTTGGTGCATGTAGTGGATGTATAGAAGTCTTCTGTACAGTTGGATCAGATACCGATTATTCAGGAGTTTCCTGATGTATTTCCTGACAAGTTGCAAGGATTGCCCCCTGATAGGGAGATTGAGTTTGAGATAGAGGTGCATGTAGGCACAAACCCTATATCTATTTTACCATACAGAATGGCTCCAGCTGAACTGAAGGAATTGAAGATACAGTTACAGGAGCTATTGGATAGAGGGTTCATCAAACCGAGTAGTTGTCCTTGGGGTGCACCGATACTATATACGAGAAAGAAAGATGGGTCATTGAGGATGTGTATAGACTACAGATAGCTGAACAAAGTCACAGTGAAGAACAAGTATCCGTTGCCTCGGATAGATGACTTATTTGATTAGCTGCAGGGTGCCAGCCATTTTTCTAAGATAGATCTGAGGTCTGGGTATCACCAATTGAAGATTAAAAAGGGTGACATACGCAAGACTGCTTTTAGAACCCGCTATGGACATTATGAGTTTTTGGTGTTACTATTAGGATTGACCAATGCACCGGCGGCTTTCATGGATCTTATGAACAGGGTGTTCAGGTCATATTTAGATAAGTTTGCCATCATATTCATTGATGACATACTTATTTATTTCAGGAGTGAGGAGGATCATAGGGAGCATATGAGGATTGTTTTGCAGACACTTCGGGAGCATCGGTTATATGCTAAATTATATAAGTGCCAGTTTTGGTTGACCGAGGTGTGTTTCCTTAGGCATGTGATATGCAAGGATAGGATTAAGGTGGATCCTCAGAATATCAAAGCTATTGCTAATTGGCCCCAGCCTACCAATGTTTTAGAGGTGCACAGTTTTCTAGGTATGGTTGGATATTACAGGAGGTTTATGAAGGATTTCTCTAGGATTGCAGCTCTATTAACTAGATTGATGAGGAAATAGGAGCGGTATGTCTGGACGGATAAGTGTGACCATAGCTTCCAGACTTTGAAGTATTGCCTTACCAGTGCTCCTGTATTGGCATTACCAGTCAAGGAAGAGAAATTCACAGTGTATTATGATGCTTCATGAATTGGTCTGGGGTGTGTGCTGATGCAGATTGATAGGGTAATTACTTATGCTTCTCGTCAGTTAAAGAAGCATGAAACAAATTATCCGACTTATGATCTGGAGATGGCAGCAGTGATATTTTCCTTAAAGATTTGGAGACACTATTTGTATGGATCGAAATGTGAGATATATACTGATCATAAGAGTCCACAGTATATATTTCAACAAAAGGATCTGAATCTTAGGTAGCGCAGATTGGTGGAGTTTCTTAAGGATTATGACTGCAAGATTCTTTATCACCTAGGGAAGGTCAATGTAATGGTTGATGCACTGAGCAGGAAATCGATGGGCAGTTTAACTCACATTGTGATTGGCAGGAGGCCATTGATTAGAGATATGAGGGAGTTAGCATATTTGGGGGTAGAGTTGGAGTTGGAATCCCAGGATCAGGACTAGGCTCTGATAGCCCAATTTCGGATGAAGTCACTGCTACTTGATGATATTAAATTGGCTCAGAATAGGGATCCTTATCTATTGAAGCTCAAGGGAGAGGTACAGAGTGGGAGGATGACAGAGTTCACAATAGAGGATGGGGTATTGAGATGTGGGAAGCGTATTTATGTACCAGATTTTGATGGGCTACGAGATCAGATTATGAGAGAGGCTCACTACTCAGCATATAGTGTACATCTAGGGATTACCAAGATATACCATGATTTGAGGGATGTTTATTGGTGGGCTAAGATGAAGAGAGATATAGCTCAATTTGTGTCCAAATGCTTAGCCTGTCAGCAGGTTAAGTTCGAGCATCAGAAATCATCAGGGCTACTTCAGGAGATAGAGTTGCCAGATTGAAAATGGGAATAGGTTACCATGGATTTTATAGTTGGTCTACCGACGACTTCGAGGGAATATGATTCTATTTGGGTAATTATTGACCGTCTGATGAAGTCTGCTCATTTTCTGGCGGTTAAAACCAGCTATACGACAGCTCAGTACGCACAGTTGTATGTGGATAACATTGTGCGGCTTCATGGAGTTCCTTTGGTGATTATATCAAACAGAGGTACACAGTTCACATCTTGGTTTTGGCACAAGTTTCAGGAGGCCATGGATACCCAATTATGGTTCAGTACTGCTTTCCATCCACAGATTGATGGGCAGTCAAAGAGAACAATCCAGACTTTGGAGGATATGTTGAGATTATGTGTTATAGATTTTAAAGGTAGCTGGGATTATTATCTGCTACTGATAGAGTTTTCCTATAACAACAGTTATCACTCTTCTATTGGTATGGCTCCATTTGAAGCACTATATGGTAGGAAGTGCATATCTCTAGTGTGTTGGGTGGAGCCGGGAGAAAAGCAACTAGAGGGACCAGTGTTGATTAGAAAGACTATGGAAAAGGTTCCTAAGATCAGAGATCGGATGAAGACTGCCTTCAGTAGGCAGAAGAGTTATGTTGATCCGAAGAGGAAGGATGTACATTTTACAGTTGGTGATCATGTCTTCCTTAAGGTCTCACCGATGAGGGGTGTTATGAGATTTGGAAAAAAGAGAAAGCTATCACCGAGGTTTATAGCCCATTTGAGATAATTGAGAAGATTGGCAGTGTGGCCTATAGATTAGCTCTTCCACCCAGTATGAGCCACGTACATCCAGTTTTCCATATATCGATGCTGTGAAAATATGTGTCCGATCCATCGCACATTTTGGAGGTTCAGGACGTGGATCTTAATGATGACTTGTCTTATGAGGAGCTACATGGGGAGATTGTTGATCGACAAGTCAGACAGTTTAGGAATAAAGAGATCCCGATGGTTAAAGTGTTTTGGAGGAATCAATCCATAAAGGAGTGTACTTAGGAGAGTGAGCAGGAGATACGGAGTAATACCCATTCCTGTTCCAGCAGTGAGGTATGTTTTTTTTAAATTCAAGAACGAATTTATTTATAGGGGGTAGAATATAATACCCTAGAAAGTTATAACTCTCATGCATGAATTAATTCTCAGTATATGGTTCATTAGTCTTAAAATGGTGGGAAATAATTTTTGAGACACAGTTAGAAAGCGAACTTGATACTTTTCCGGAAAGCGGCGGTGTCGAGAACACTGCCAAGAAATGAGTTGTCCGGTCAATAGAAGAATTTCTGAAGTTGACTTAAGAGTAAAAGAACACTATAATTTATGTGTAATTTTGGTAAAAAGAAAGAAGTGAAAATCATTTAGAAACACTGAAAAAGTAACTAATGGCATAATCGTAAATAAATGAAAGTTAAAGGTGAATAGTGAAAATTGGTCGGTCGAGGTTACAGAATGACTCCGGAACTATTTTTGTAAATAATTATAAATTAAAATAAGCCTATTAACTTCCACTCTGATATCTAAATCTTAAAAAATTAACAAAATAAATTACGAAAGATTTTAGACCAAAGTGTAATAGATGGAAGTTGGAAGAGTTAGTTGTAATTGTGCCAAATAGATTTTTCTTTATATTCCAACACTTATCAAGTTTTTTCTTCATTCTTCTTCTTCCTTAAGTGGCCGAACCACCTTTCTTGAATTATCCCTCCATTTTTCTTCATCTTTTCATCAAAATTTCTAAGGAAAATTGGTAGAAAACTAGCAAATTTACTTAGTTCTCTTCATTTCCATCCTTAATTTGTAGAAAAAAGCTAAGGATTTCAAGGAATATTGAAGAAGTGATTTTGAGCCTTGCATCCTAATTGAGGTAATCAATTGTTTTGTTCAATCTGTTGGTTTAAATAGATGTTATTTAGGTTGAATTAGATGGGTTTGAAGTCAATTTACATCAATTGATACTAATTAATAGAAATCCCTAAATCGGTTAGCTTAATTTAAAGTTGTAAGAAATGAATTGATAATTTAGTGTTAGTTTATGTTAATTAATGTTAGAATTAGTCAATTGGATGTGATTAGACAATTAATTGATGGTTTATTTGATATAGAATTGAAGTTTGGACAAGGTTGCTTTACATAGCTCATTTGGTGGAATTTGTTGGAAATCAATTTTCCAAGGCCATTTGAAGCATTAGGTGAGTTTACATTGCATCATTTGACATGCCTGTATGATTGAATTGATGATTGGAATCCATCCTTGAAACCACCTTGTTGGCCGAACCACTTGTTACTATTCACTCTTTTGGTTTTGCTTGGTTTTTGCTTGATTTTCTATGGCCATTTAATCCTGTTTTAATGTTGTTTAATTGTGTTTCTTTGATGCCTATACCTTTGTTGACAATGTGACTTTGTGTTGATTGAATTGGGCAAGTCAAGTTTGCACCTAAACCTAACCTATTGGTTTGCCATTGTATGCCCACCATATGTTCGATGAAATACCTAGTTTATTTGCCATTAGCCTATTGGTTTGTATTCCATAGGCCTATCATTTGAATGTCATTATCGCCAACGATTTTGGCATGCCAATTGACCTACCGTTTTCCACCACCGAGCCAATTTTTGTTTCATGTCTTCCTTAATTGCCAAACCATTTATCATTGATTGTATACTATTTATAGCATTGTCATTGTTCTTATTGATAACTGAATTGACTGATATTGAATTGATTGATATTGGACTGATTAATTGTTGGATGCCATTGTTGCTTATGGTATCCCTTGTTATATTGACCCTTATATGGCTTGGCAGAGCTACCGATCCAACAGGGGAGTGGGGAAATACTGTCGGCGATGTGCACATTGTATTACTGATACCCTAGCTAGGAGGGGTTATGGTCCTGGCCATAGGGTCTGATCAGCCTTATACTTATTGATACAGATTACTGGAGACCTACATGGTCCATACAGATACGGATTACCGAAGATTGTATGATTTCTTTTCATACAATCTATCCCTTTATCTGTCTTTCCATATGTTACCGAGCCTATATTGTATTCTTTGGCTTTACTGTACCCTGATATTGATCCTATAAACTGTTAATTGTTCTAGTGATACCATTGCCTTATTGATGCTACTGTTTTATTGTGGATGCAAGTAGATTCACTAAGTATCGTCTATACTCGCTCTTTTCATTATTTAACCATTTCAGGAGAAGAGTAGGTTGCATAATCCCGACATCTATCATCCAGTAGATTTCTACTGCAGTTATTTGATGTATATTTTCTGATATTCCGTATTATTATTTTGGTGTTCATTATTTAGCTGCTCCATAGGGTATATATGGGTTAGCTAGAAGATCAACATATGTATATACTGATAATGATATTGTGATATGATATTGTGATGATTACAGTCAATTGCAGTAAATTATAAAATGCATGACAGAATAACAGAATGAATTATAATTAATTAATATGGATAATATATTGTGGTTTATAGATTGTGCATGTGATACTGGGTTCTACGGGTGTCGGTCGCCATTGACATCTCCCGTGCCCTAAGACTGTCGCAGTCTGGGAAACCGGGTCGTGACATGGAGCAAAAGCAATGAAATAGTATCTTTAGATCTTGGCTATAATTGTTCCAACTTTAAATTATCATCTATTTATAGTTTTCAAGCTTTTCTACTAAATTTTGACCATTTGAACTTCATTTAATGCAAAACAGGCTTTAAAAATTGATTACAACTACTATAATTTAAAGCAGATCTATTTTAATGTGATAGTTCAACTATTGTTAGGTTGATATTTTATCTATTTAATTAGGGACAATATTAAATAATTCATACTTATTTTAATTCCTTTTAACCCATTTTAGCCAGTTAAATTAAGTTTTAGTTGAATTTAATTATTAGGTAAGTGAATTTTTAGTTTTAACAATATATTTCTTAATTGTTATTAATTAATCTAGAAAACTGGAATAATATTTGTGTCTAGTAAATAAATTTTTAACAAGGGCAAATTGTACCCTAATTCTTAGTTTTTGTGTGCAGATGGAATTTCGGTGTAATACCCTAGAAAAACATAATAGGTTTTAGTGAATAAAATACGTAGTATATAGATTAAAATGATCGAAATAACCAATAATAATTTTAGAAAACTAGTTAGAGCGAAAACGAGAAAATTTTTCTGAAAACGTCGGTACCGATATCGTCGCCGTAAAAATAGTGAAACGGACGACGGATGAATTTTTGAATTTGGATTGAGGATAATTGATAAGTTATATTCATGTGTGAATACAATAAAAGGAAATTTGAGAAAATATTACAGAACGCACACAAAACGAGCAAAAGAATATTTTCGGTGAATAGTGAAATTTATCAGTCTGAGTTTCAGAACGACTCTGAAACTATTTTTATTAAATAATATTAATTAAAATATGATGTTTAATTATTCACTTTAAGTTCTAATTCCCGACGAAACTTTCAGAATAAATTACCAAGCGAAAAAGGACCAAAACTAAATTTTAGAAAATTTGAGGACCAAAGCGTAAATTGCCTATTTTGTCTTATTATATAAGCTACAGGAGATTGTATGTACGCATATAGTCCAGATTGATTGCTACAGGAGATTGTATAATTTTATACAATCCAGCCATTTATCTGTTTTTCTTTATGGTACTGAACCTGCGATATCCTTATTGATCTATTCTGTCATTTACTGTAAATGCTTCTATCAATTGATTATTCTGAGTATTTGATATCATTGGTTCCTTTGTAAATCTCATTTTCATTGGTGATGCATATAGATTTACTGAGTATCTTATATACTCACCCTCTCATTGTTTATTTATTTCAGGAGAGGAGTAGATTGCAGAATCCTGTCGTTCGTCATCCAGGGATTTCTGCCAGCATTACTGATGTATATATATATTTTGTACTCTGTATTTTGGATGTTCATAACTAGCTGCTCCATGGGGTATGTATGGGTTAGCTAGGACATGAACAGATATATATATGTTTATGAAGATATATGAGATAGTATTTCAGAATGAATAGTGTTTTATGATTGATTGGATATATATGTATAGATATGCCATGTGTAACAGAT
>CANXYC010178098.1:0-24750 GCA_948193065.1 Aleurites moluccanus
TGTTTGGAGATCCAGAGGGATCCTGGTGTCTGAGATGAGATGAAATATTATAGAAGTGCTATTGTGTGTTTTGATTTCTTAGGCATAGTCCAATTTTAGAGGAGGTGCTGTCGAATTTTTCTTCAGCATTTTCATAATTAATTGGGTTATAAGTGATTGTTGCATGTCATTTAGGTTGTCATTTGGGTTCTACGCGGTACTGGTCGCTTATGCATCACCCGTACCCTAGGACCGTCACGACTTCTGAGATAGGTCGTGACAAATAAATTCGATGCCACATTCACTGCTTTATTAGTATATGTTGATGATGTAATTTTAGCAGAGAATGATGTTGATGAAATCTTTGCCATTAAATCCTTTTTGCACATCACATTCCAGATCAAGGACTTAGGTCCTCTCAAATTCTTTCTTGGGCTAGAGGTAGCCTGATCTCATACAAGCATTAATTTATGTCAAAGAAAGTATGCTCTAGATATCTTACAATATACTGGATTCTTAGCCGCCAAACCTGTTTCCACACCAATGGTTCCTTCTCTTGCACTTCATTCAACAGATGCTTCTGTTTTGGCTGATGTCCTAATGTACAGATGCCTTATAGGTCGCTTACTATATCTAACCTTTACATGTCCATATATCTCTTATGCTGTGCAACAACTGTCTCAATTTCTGGAAAAACCAACTGACTTACATTTATCTGTTATTCATCGAATATTGCGATATATCAAGAAGAATCCAGGTCAAGGCTTATTTTTTCTAGCTCGAAATAATCTGCACCTTCGAGCATTCTCTGATTATGATTGGGCTTCTTGTCCAATCTCAAGGAAATCTGTTACTAGTTTTTGCATCTTTCTTGGATCTTCTCTATTTCCTGGAAGTCAAAAAAGCAAACAATGGTATCTAGGTCTTCATCAAAAGCAGAATATAGAGCTCTTGCAGCCACAACTTGTGAACTCCAATGGCTTTCCTTTCTCCTTAAAGAGTTGCATGTTTCCCATCCTCAACCTGTATCTATTTATTGTGACAATCGATTCACCATCCAGATTGCAAACAATCTCACCTTCGAGCATTCTCTGATTATGATTGGGCTTCTTGTCCAATCTCAAGGAAATCTGTTACTAGTTTTTGCATCTTTCTTGGATCTTCTCTATTTCCTGGAAGTCAAAAAAGCAAACAATGGTATCTAAGTCTTCATCAAAAGCAGAATATAGAGCTCTTGCAGCCACAACTTGTGAACTCCAATGGCTTTCCTTTCTCCTTAAAGAGTTGCATGTTTCCCATCCTCAACCTGTATCTATTTATTATGACAATCAATTCACCATCCAGATTGCAAACAATCTTGTTTTTCATGAACGCACCAAACATATAGAAATTAATTGTCATCTAGTACGTGATAAAGTTGCTATTGGCCTTGTTCACCTCGTTCCCGTTTCATCTCAACACCAACTTGAGGATGTTTTCACGAAACCATTAGTTGCTCCTCTGTTTTCACAATTTATTTCCAAGCCGAGTCTCCACAATGTGTATATTCCAGCTTGAGGAGGGCTAACAAAGCAAGCATGCTGACTTGGCAATCCAAGTGATTCAGCTAACGTGAAATGATGCAACTAATTTTAGTTAATTAGTTTTTTCATTCTTTAGTTTGTTATACACAATAGTTAGTTATTGGTTTGTTAGACATACAGCTTGCATCATAGCTGGATTTTTTCTTTTCTGTATATAAACATAAGTAAAATTTCAATAAAAATTGAATCAAGTTTTCATCATCAATCATTCTCATTAGACTGCTAGGAGAGAAAAGGCTCTTATATAGATAAAAGCAAATAGAGTGAGAGAAAGGGAATTGAGGTGAGAGAAGCTGTCTAAAAAATAATAGAGTGAGACAAAGGGGAATTTAGGTATTTAAAAATATATTTTAATTAAAATTTGACTTTTAAAATATTGACCGATAGTAAAGTAGAGAAAAATAGTCGGAAGGATTACACAGTGGCCCCTAAAATAATTAACTTATTTTTATTTAAAAAGAAAGAAATTGAAAAAGAGATTGTATTATATTATGGGTATTTTAATTATTTTATATTTATTTAACGGAAATTTTAATTATAAATATTTTTTTATTAATAGAAAGAAATGTGAGGAACTAGTAATTTTTCTCATAAAAGAATAGATGAATTTATTAATTAATTTAAAATTCAGAAGTTAAACAATAATTTATTTTTAAAAAATAAAAAATAATTCAATTATTAAGAATTGAATTTCATACTATTTTACACTACCATAAATTATGAATACACAATTGGAACATTAGCTATTGACATGGCAAACAAATGAAAATGACGCATGATCTTATAAGTTATAACAACAATATCTAATCTTATTTCTTAAAGATGGCAGGTAGATTAGGTATTTGTATTAGAATTGAAAAAATTACCATGATTAAGTGTTTATTAAGATTTTATGCATATTAAGAGGGTGTTTGGATTTATTTAAAATAAGTATGAAACGTTATTTTGAAATTTAAAAATCGTTAAATAAATTTTTAAATGTTTGGGTGATTAATTTAAAATGCCGATTTAAATTTTAAAAATAAAAAAAATTTAAATTAGACATAACAATTTTTTTTAAAATGATGTTTTTAAAAATCTATTCTTAAAATAATATTTATATTCAAATACTTCCTAAGTCACAAATGGTGGTTGAATTTTTCTTTTTACATATTTTTATGAATGTACTTAATAAGCTATTCTTAGATAAAATATTAATGTCAACATTTATCAACTGACCTTAGTATGCACTCCATAGTAATACCAAATTTTGAATAGGTCCGCCCCATGACAAATAGGGTTGTTAGAGTGACCAAATATTTAATCTGTTGATAAATTACATAGATGATAGCTACTGTTTATCTTTTTCTTGTGAATTAATTACACAAATTTGAAAAATTATTTACTTTATTCTTTTTAAAATAAATATCCTAATTTTTTTAATGACGAAATTTAATTATTTTATTTTTTAATTTAAATTATATTTTACCTTAAAATTTTAATAATATGATTATATATTTGATTTTATATAAATAATATAAATTTAAAAAATTAAAAAATATTTATTATTTTTTAAAAAATAAGGAGATGATTATATTTAATTAAGAGAGAGATATTAAATTAATGAAGAAAATAGTTATATACTTAATTAAGAAAGAATAAATGTTAAAATAATTCAAAAAAAAAATCTTAATATTTACATATTTTATAATTAAGATATTTATTTTGAAACAAAAAAAATAATATTTTATTCTCAATTGGTCAAAAACCAAAACTAAATCATCTGTCTTTGCAAAAATTTCAGACAAATTTAAAATTATATTCTTTCAATTCAGATCATCTATTTCATTTCTATATTTTATCTTACATTTTATGCTCTTTTTATTTTTTTTTATTTATTGTTTAAGATTTTACACACATATTAAGATATTTATTAATTAGATTCAAAATGATATATTTAATTTTATATTTTTATTTTATTTTAAATTAAGTTATTGTATTATAATTAAATACTATAAAAATAAAATAAAATAAATTGATAAATATTATTTTAAAAATTTAAAATAATAATTAAAAATATAAATAGATAAATTTTTAAAATAGGCAGACATCATCTAATTTTTTAAATTTGATTGTCTTATAAATACTGTGACACAAAATTTTATAAAAAAAAATATATCACAGAATAAAACAAAGAATTTGTACTTATACATTCATTAATTTACTTTTAAATATTGGAAGTTGTGAAAAGCAATGAACTCACAAACACCAAACATATTTTCACGAATTGAAAAGAATTAATTAACACATTAAAATAAACATAAAACAAATTCAATATTTCAGTAATATGCAATCCACTAATAGCCACAATCTCAAATGAATTGAATTTAAAATATTATTTATAGCAAAAATAATAATAATAACGAATCATATATTATACTGCATTATTTGTTCCTTTAATTTGTAACATATGTCCACTACTAATTATCAGTCTCATAAAACAAAATTAAAATAAAATTCCCTATCTTTACAACCAAACACCCCCAATTCCTACCATAGTTCAACACCATAATCACAATCTTTAGCGAGAATTTTTGCATTCGCCGTTAACTTATTTACCGTTACATCACAGTTTACTTTAACGGTAATAGTCCAAGTCTTCACGGACCCCACTTTAATCTTAACCGGTGCACTCAAATTCAACCTAAATGGCACCGTTCCTTTGCTTTGTCCGTCAACCAACGCCTTATGGACAGCACTAGTTAACTCAATTCCAGACCCCTTCAACGTCGTCACAAACACCGTCACGTTATTCGTCCCCTGATAAAACACCGGCAGCTTACCGTTACAGAGTTTAACGTCATTGTAATAGACATTAACGGAGCTACCTGCACGGTAATCAATCCCGATTTTGTCGTTTCGGTTGTCGGCTCTGACAGTGACGTCAAATTCCGGCGAGAGTGGCGCTAATGATGTCACGTTAAAACCTTTAATTGAGACAGAATCGATGGAGTACTTAGGCGCTTCCGGTCGGAAAACAAAGTAGAAAACACCAGCGGCGATGCCGACGAGGAGAATGAGAGTGAGGAGGAGGCCAAGGAACCAGCAAAGGCAGCAACAGCAAGCGCTACGTTGAGGCTTCCGGCGAGAGAGTTTCTCATAGCGTTTGGCATTTTCTGGTGGTGGAACTCTGTAGACCTGGTCTTTTGGGATCTGGATTACGTAGGTACCAGGAGGTGGTGGAACGGGTTTTTCAGACAATGGAGCATGCGGTTTCAAGGGAGATTCTGGATTTTCCGGTGAAGATGGTGGAGTAGGTTTGAACTCAGTGGATGATGGAGGTGAGTCACGAGGGTGAACACGGTCAGCCATTGTTCAGAGTGTAGCTGCAAAAGAGCAAATGAAGAATGAGAAACAAATGTTAAAGAGTTGAGGATTTAAAGTAAAGGTAAGCGTGAAGCCGCGTAAGAGAGAAGGCGTCTACTTAGGGGTAAATGTGGAATTATGAAATAAAGTGTTTTTATTTATTTAATCATTTATTTATTTTTTAAATTATCATGATAAAAAAAAATCATAAATATTACTAATAAAGTGGTTATCATTATCGAGGTTTTGAAAATTAGCATCTGGATTAAATTTTTAATTATTAATTATTTTAAAGTACTTCTAAATATGTAAAAATATTTTTTTAAACAAAAATAAAACTTAATTCATTAATTTCATCATATTCAAAACATTATATAAGAAAAATCAGTTTTTTATTACTCAAATCAATAAATTTCGATAAATATATAAAAATAATTTTATTATATTTTAATAATTTTAATATTATTAAATTAAATATTTATTATTTTTAATCAAATAATTAAGTAAATAAATATCCAGTAGGATAAAAAATCAGAGGTAGAAAAAAAAACTGAAGGAAAAAGATACGATTTGTATGTAAATGAATTTCGGAAATTCTTAATGAGATCCAATTAATAATTACTTTCATTTGAAAATAATTTCAAATTTATTTTATGAAAGGGAGATCCATATAAACTCGATTTAGATATAATAAATTTAATGTCTAATCTAAATAGAATAAAAATATGATTATCAATTAAATTACAATTATTATTGACTAAGTAGTAGCACTTACCAAATCATCAAAGGGTACTAATAATAACATATAAAATATTTTGCGTGTTATGTTAGGTGACATAGAAATGACAGCTAAGACCGAGTAAGCAAACAATTTTGTTTCTTGATAAAACGACAACAAAATAAGTCATGCAGTAGGCTGATATTATTATTATTATTATTATTATTATTATTTTACTGTTATTTCTTATTATTAACACTAAATATTTAAAAAATTTACATATTTTTATTAAAAGAGTAATTTAGTCATAATTAATTATTTTTTTTTTCCTTATAAGTGAGATTAATTACCTTAAACAACACATAAAAATAATGAAAGGATTTGTAAGCAAAATAATTGCATATAGAAGTTCTCAAACTATATATTTGAAGTAATCAAGTGAATTTATACATATAATAAGTAAATATAAATGAACAAAAATAAATATAGTAGGAAGAATGAAGATCATGTACCTCAAGTATTTAGGAAAATCAAGAATCAGATCAGAACCTTATTGCTTGTTTTCTTGAAGTTAATATAGCAATACAAATAAAGAGGCAATTTGAGAGAGAGAGAGAGGAGATGAGCAGAGAAGAAGATAGATTATTTATATAGAATTATATAATAATATATAGTGAAAGGTGTGGAATAAGTAAAAGATTGGAGTACAGTTCATTATCACAATTAATGCCTTGAGAAGTGGAAACATTCAAATGAAATCAACACTCCAGCCAGGGGGTTTTTTGTATTTGTCTGTCTTCTATTATTTGTCATTCATGCCTAATTTCATTTGATATGGACACTCCATAATATTATTATAATGAGTAAGTTAAATTTTTTATGTATTAAAAAAATATAAACTATACATATTATGAGTACGTAAATATTGCGTAATAATATTGAGTAATAATTTCTAGTTCCAGTTCTCCATTTGTCAAATAGTAAAGAAAAAAGTATGTCATTGGACCAATGATTAAAAATATAGTATTTATTTCATCGTATAAAAAAAATTAATAAGTTTACTTTTTTATATCCACTATGTATATATTCTGAATGTCTTAAATCAAGATTAAAAAAAGTATACTTTATATTCAATATATATTAAAAAAATTAACTTTTGTATATTCCATTTGCAAAAGAGAAAATGAAAAATGAGAAACAAATGTTAAAGAGTTGAGGATTTAAACAAATGTTACAGAGTAAATGTGAGTGTGAAACCGCGTAAGAGAGAAGGCGTCCACATAGGGGTAAATGTGGAATTGTGAAATAAAATGTTTTTATGTATTTAATCTTTTAATTTTTTTTTTAAATTATCATGATAAAAAAAAAATCATTTAGCATCTGGATTAAAATTTTTAATTATATATATAATATTTTCTGAATGTTTTAAATCAATATTAAAAAAGTATCATTTACGTTCAATATATATTAAAAAATTAACTCTTGAATATTAATTTTTAAAAAATAAATTATGAGTGTGGACATTAAAAATAAACAATAAATTAAGTCCCTCACGGAAAGGGTTTTTTTTCTCTCTCTCTCTTTAATGGTTCTTCTATCCTAGGGTTAGGGTTTTTGTCTCCTCTAATTGAGGGTTCTAAGGTCTTTTGGTGGCTCAGTTACATATTTTCTTTGAGTTTTTCTTTCCTTTGCAGATAGTCTGATGGTGAGGAATGAAATGGAATAAAGAGATTGATCCCACATATAAAGAAGGGATCAAAATTGAAATTCTAGTTGATGCGGAGGACAAGGTAGAAAATCAAGTCTCATTAGGTCTAGTTGGGTTGTTGTGGATAAGATCATTTAATGAACATGCTTTACTGGAGACTATGGCAAAGGTATGTAAACTAGTCCATCCAGTTCATGGTGTTCAATATCGAAAGATTAAAGATAACTTGTTTAATTTTCCGTCCTTTCATTGGAAGGATAAGAAGAAGGCATTGGACATAGAACCATGGCATTTCAATAAGCAGGTGTTGATTTTGAAAGAATCATATGAGGATGAACAACCATCAGAAATGAAACTGTTGTATACGCCATTTTGGATGCAAATTTATGACTTACCTATAAAGGGAATAAACCAGAAAACTGTTGAGATGGTGACTAGCAGAATTGGAAGGTGTCCAATAAGTGGGGCAAATCCATCAGAGCTTGGGTACTGCTGGATTTGCAGAAGTTGTTGAGTCATGGTACGATGGTAAAATTTGGTAATGGCAAATCAATATGGGTTTCTTAAAGTATGAGCATTTTTCGTCCTTTTGCTACCAATGTGGTCTTTTGGGTCACACTATGACTATTATGAGGACTTTGCTCCTAATGATGCGGATGAGAAACCTGACTGTATCTCATTTCCATTTGGATATTGGATGTGTGCCTCTTTTTTAAAGCCCTTTCAATAGGGTGTGTTTGCAGGTTTTGAAAATGGTTGACTTACAGCTAAACAAACTCTATTTCAAACGATAGCTAAACAAACTCTATTTCAAATGAAACACAAAAAAATAAAGGTCTTGTATCTGATTATAAGATTAATGGTGAGGGATCAGACCCACCAATGAAATCACAACGGACTAATACTTTATAGGACTAGTTTGTGACTAATGCCAACATTCATTCTCATTTAGATTATATAAACCATATTGTGAATAATACCAATATTCATTCTCACTCAGTTGCTACAGATCGAGAAGATGACTATGTCCCATATGTTAGTGATGTATGCCTTAAAACATAGTTTGTCTCATCAAATGTTGGTTTGTTAGATGTTGACTCACAACATGTTGGCTCGTCAAATATGGATTGATCAAGTGTTGACTCGTCAGATGTTGATTCACAACATGTTGGCTCATCAAATGTTGGATTGTTCAAATCTTGACTTAGCAAATGTTGCCTTGTCAAATGCTGGCTCGGCAAAAGCTGCTTCTTCACATGTTAGCCTCTGTAAGTGTTACCTAGCAACATGTTGAGTAGTCAAATATTGTATATCTAGAGTAATATGTATATTATGTAATTGTAAAACATTATCCCTATTAATGGCAATTCATATATATGTTGTTTATATGAGCAATGTGCTCCATGATATTGAATGTATAATCCTTAAGTATTTTGTAAAAAGATCAATTCTCAAATAGTTAAGAATATGAGGACAGATTGCTCTTGTATAAATATTTTAAATATTCATGATCATAAGATTAATGACTGGGCATCATTAATTCCGAAAGACCATCACCTCTGTTTGTTTTATATATAATCAATATGAGATATAAATAGTTATAGAGGCAGTAAATCTCATGCTACTTGACATATGATGTCGAAACAAATATATGGATATTCTTAGGATGAGTAGTTGAACATGTGACATTGGATGATGAATGCATGGAGTTTTATTACTAGTCAACAATTCGTCATCTAAGTCATAATAGTGCATATAATCCTTTTCTTTAAGGTGACTAACTTATACACAAGTGGTTAGGATTTATTACTACTTACATACCAAGGCTATTCATACCAGGGTATATGGCATTTGATTATCTTAGCTAGTTATGTATGGAGGGTAAGTAATCACAGAGACATAATTCATTAACTTAGGTAAACAAGGAAAAGATCCTAAGTCATTTGGTGGTTCTTAATAAATAAATCCTTGGCCAATGTAATAAAGATTCATTGGAAAAGAGTTTCTAGTTGGAATCAATTATATCGAGAATTAGAACTGAGATGAGTGCATGGGGTCCAAGCACATCAAGGTTTGACTCGTCCATAATCCTAGCATAGTCTAGGAACTTATAATGGAGGGATTCAAGTGTATGGTATTTATGATCGATGGTCCATGAGATATTTAAGTGATCAACTATAAACATTCATTTCTAAATAGGTAGTCATGATATGCTATGCTAGGTGTCACGATATGCTATGCTATGTGTCACTCATGATTTATAAGATTAAGAGTGAGGTAAAGATTTTTCAATTAATAGAGAAAAGGGTTTTGTCATTCCCATTACTAGTTAGAACATGAACTTAGAAAGTTATAAACCATAGAGTGTTTTCCAATCAAGCTAAAACCATTATTATAAGAATTAAATAAAGTGTTTAATTAATTAATTAGTGGTAATAGGATCGAAATTGTAATTAAATTTACAAGGTCCCTAACATATCTTGAAGTTTAATCTAGATTGGGTTCGATTTCAGTTAAGTTTTAGTTTGTATGTGATACAAATGGGAAGGACTTGATTGAGAAAGTTTTGGACTAATTGAGTCTTACATGTGATGTAGGATCAGCCCACATATGATGGCATATTATATTTAGACCTAGTGGTTATTGGGCCAAGTGTTAGCCCAACTCTTACAAATATAGTTTGTTTAGAGAAAACCTACTAAGAGTTAAAGTAATGATTACCTATTATTTAATGAAAGGTCAAAAGGGCACAAGTCATGTCTTATCACTTTTGACTTTCACCTAATATCAAAGAGTTGGCAGACAAAAGAAATCCATATAAAAGGGAAGAGAATGACGAGAGAGATAAAATTTATTAGAGCTTAATTTTGGACTTTGAGTTAAAAGTTCATTCATCCTCAAGCTTTATGCATCTTCTCCTTGTAAGTAAAACTCAATACAGTTGTTAGAGAGAGAAAAAGTGTATATGAAGAAGAAGTGTTCTTCTCCATTTTCATCTTTCTACTTCCATTTCTTATGATACTTCCATTTCTTATGAGGTTCTTTATGAAAGAAAAAGTTGCTTGTAAGATTTTTCTTTAAGGAACAAATGGAGAACAACAAAGGAACTTTGCCATTCAAAGGAGTTTAAGAGAAGTTCTTGAATAGCTTTGGACTATATTGCTTTGGGCTATCTCAATAGAGAGCATAAGAATACTTAAAGCACCGAGAAAGCTCTATTAGTGAGGCTAGGTGTTGATTGACTAGAGACTTCACTTTTGAGGAGATCTAGAGAAAAATTAGAAGAAGCATTTTCTGCGTGATTACCCCATCTTCTTCTTCTTCTCATATGTATATTTTGCATTCAAATTAGTTGATTACTTTAATTTGGGTCATAGGCCAAATCCTTTCAGATGGAGAAAACTTTTGAAATGTTCATAATTTAGCTTCACCAGTCCCTTCCACTACGCTGAGCCGGGGCCTCACCTCTATAGTGATATTAGAGCTACCTAATTTCTATGCAAAACCCTTATATATGTTGTTTTGAACTTTTAATTTTGATTAAAGAATCATTTTCAACACGATCGAGTTGAGGCTGTATAACAAGATCAAATTGAGGTGATGTGACAAGTGAAACAAAAGTTGTCATGTCATTCTCGACAAGATTAAGTCAAAACGACATGGTAAGTAAAGCAAAAGTAGTCACTTCATCCTCGATAAGATCGAGTCAAAGCAGTATGATAAGCAAGGCGAAAGTTGTCACTTCGTCTTCGATGAGATCGAATAGGGATGAAAAAACAAAGTGAGGCTATTTTTACAAAACAAAGATACATGTTGTCTGAGATCGTCAAAATGAGTCGAGGTTGTTTTAACGAAGTGAAGATAAACATTCTTCATATGCATTCATAAAAAAATGAGTCGAAGTGATTCAGTCTCAATTAAAAACTTTTGGGGCATGAGATAAATTCACGAAAGTGAACAAGTCTTCATGAGCATGATGCTTTGGCAACAAGTATTATAAAAGTTTTCATGTCCATTATAAAATGGACAAGTTTTGTCATTACTCTAAAAGTATTTTGAGCCCAATTTTAATCAAACAAAAGTAAAGATTGAAATGTAATTTTAATGAAAAATAATTTTAAATATGTGATTTAAAATTATTTTTGGAACTATTCTAAAAGTATCAACACATATATAAATTGCAATTGTTGTTATATTTATATTATATGTTAGAAAGGCATGCATGGATTGATCGTGTACTTAGGAAACAATAATGTATGGTTTTTTGGGCATGTAATAATTCTTTTATTATTAGATGGGGATGTGATTAAATATTAATTACTAGTTTAGGTTGTTAAATTAAATTCATTAAGCATTTGAGTTCTTTTGCTATTGTAATCTTGCCTTGGTTTGCCAAGGTTACTTATATGCATATGTTGATATGGAGATACAAGATAAAAAAGAAGGTTCAACCCATAAAGATGTCTAGTGGAAGCATGAAGATTCATAGATTTATAATATCATACTTATAATTTGATTAACTTAAATCCCAATCCATTCCTTATAGCTAGAAAGCAGGCCCTATGATAATCCATGATCAAACATACCTTATTAATCTATTTTAATGATATATATGTGATTTATACTATGCATAAAATGCATGTTAAAATGACTAATGTGTAAAGTGAGACCTAATTAATTAAAATCCAAAAATCTTTTAACTAAATATTAAGTCATGGCTCTCCATTAGAGCAATAATTCAAGGAACTTCAAACACTTATGTCATCAGATATGGATATATAGGGGTGACATACTTGGTTTGAAAGAGTTCCTTGAAGTTATCGTAAAGCATATGATGTTGTGAACATAGGATACATTTATGGCAAGAATGACAATAAGCATCCGAGTCGCAGAATGTTCAAATCTATATGATTGCTGGTCCAATGGGTTTGATTTAACTAGTATGAAAGGCCAAGAATGACAATGTGAACCTAATGTGTATAACACTAGGAACAGAAGGGTTAAGCCTCACAAAGAGTTGTGATGAACATGTGTTGTTCACTTATAAAAAATCAAATCCTAAGAATAGCAATGTGCACCTAAAGAGTTGTGATAGTTTATAAGAATTAAATCACCCACTAAAAATTTATCTCAATGGGATTTTCAATTCCTTTGCCAAATTAATGGGAGCACCATTTTGATTAAGGAACAAATCATCATGATAGTTACTTTTCACATAGAACTAATAATCTTGTTATTTCATGCAGAACTCTGACAATATGAGCAAATCCTATCCCATAGTGAGTATTTTTTATACCAATAAGATGGCAGGCCTAATTTTATGGATTTATTGTGAAATGAGAAGAAAGCCTATGTGCTGGATTCTCATGTTCTTGGACTTTTTTCTAAAGGGGCCTTACAAAAAGAACATACTACTTTGAGAAATTGGTAAGAAGATCACTTATAAGCAAGGTGCATCATGTTAGCTTCGATGATAAATGAGTCGCTAAGTAGCATGAGAGGATGGTTAAGGCCAGGGACATCCTACTCCATCTAAAAGAGTTGTATGGCCAGGAGAGTAGGACTGTTTGATATGAGATATTAAAGCAACTGTTGTAGGCCAAGATGAACGAAGGGGATAAGGTAAGTCCTCATATGCATAAGATGATCCGACTCATTGAGCAGATGGAGAATCTTGACTTCATAATGGATGCAAAACTTTAGGTGGATTTGATCCTCCAATCCCTTCCATATTCATTCTGTAATTTTATAATAAATTTTCACATGAATAAAATGGAATGTGCTATCGCTGAGCTATATAACAGGTTAGTCATCGCCTATAATAATATAAAGGGCAAGGGAAATGAGGTAGCTCTAGTTTTCACTTCTTCAAGTAAGACCACGAAGAAGAAGGCCTTCAAGCTCAAGCTCGAGGATGGAATAAACAATAGGTTAGTCATCGCCCATAATAATAAAAAGGGTAAGGAAATTGAGGTAGCTATAGTTTTCACTTCTTCAAGTAAGACCAAGAAGAAGGTCTTCAAGCTCAAGCCCGAGGATGGAATAAACAAGGAAAGGTCCATGAAAGCAACTTCTAATAACAATGGAAAGTGTTTACATTGTGAACAAGAGGATCATTGGAGAAGGAATTGCCCTAAATATTTGGACACTCTTAAGGGAAAAAAGAAGAACAAATGGAAGGGCAAGCCTTCAGAAGCTATGGATTTCAATTGTTCATCCATTTCCAATACCTCACATGGTTCATCAAATTCTTGAATTCTTGATAGTGGTGCATGTTCTCACATTTGTGCTTCTATGCTGGAAATGACAAGCATTAGAAGCTTAGAAAAAGGTGAAGTGGTCTTAAAGCTAGGAAATGTAGCAAATGTTGCTACCTAAGCTATTGGATTGATTTCAATAGACCTTTGTAGTAATGTTTTGTTGTTAAAAGATATTTTATTCCTAATGCATATAAAAACATCATTTATGTTACTAATATGAGTAGTATGGGTTATGAACTCTTCCTTAAGAAAGATATTTGTATAATCTATTATAAGAATAGAATTATTGGTGTTGGCTATGTACGTAACAATCTCTATTATTTGGATAATAGTAATAACAAAACAATTTCAAGTTGAATTATGATAAATCCATGATAAAAGATAATCCTAGTTCAAAACGATTTTGGCATTTTCGACTCCATCATATTGTCGAGAAGTTGGATAAAATGAGGATCTTCGACCTTTTAGTTGTCCCTTCAAAAGGTGAACCTACTCCAGCTTTTGAGTCTTGTATCCAAGACAAAAATGACTAAGTCACCCTTTGTGGGACAAGGTCGGCTAGCCAAAAAAGTTTTGGAGCTTATACATATGATTTATATGGTCAATTTGGTGAAGTGGCTAAAGGTAGTTATTTATACTTCATCACTTTCACATATGACCTTTTAAGGTTCAGGAATGTGTATTTGATGAAGCAAAAGCATGAGTCCTTTGAAAAAATCAAAGAATTAAAGTGCAAGGTAGAGAAACAGAGGGAAAAAGATATTAAAGTCCTTCATTTCCATCGAGGAGGTGAATATCTTAGTATCGATTTTAAAGATTACATTCGACTGAATGGCATTGTTTCATAGTTCACACCTCAGGGAATGCCACAGTTGAATGGTGTGTCCTAAAGGAGGAATCACGCTTTTTTGGATATGATATGCCCATCTCCTTATGAGGATATGCATTATAGACTGCTTGTATATCCTTAACAAAGTTTCACCCAAGTATGTTTCTATCACTCAATATGATATATGGAATTGCAAGAAACTGAGTCTTAAACATGTTAAGATTTAGGGGTATCTAGGATATGTTAAAAAGCTGAAGACAGATAAGTTGAAGGATAAATATGTAAAGGATAGGTTTGATGTAGGCCAAACCCACATATGATGTGGGAGTTTATAATTTGGAATTGGTGATTTATTGGGCCAAGTATTGGCCTAACTCATATAAATGTGATTTGTACAGAAAAACCCACTAAGGGTCAAAGGTGTAAATTCATTGGTATATTAATTGACTATTGGAACATGATTTGATTGGTCAGCCAATGCAAATTTAGGCACATATTAGTGCTAGTCAAGATTAACTTCTAATCATTCTTGTTAATTTCCTTGTCTTTTACTCACACAATGAGATAGTGGAAGTGTTGAGACTATAAATAACATTGGAAGATGAAGCTAACGAGTTGATGAAATTTTTGCAAGAGTTGCAAAAGTTGAAACAGTAAGAGAATGGTTGTGAGAAGAAAGTGAAGTATTCATTATCTTCTAAACTAGAATCTACATGTAAAAGTCCTTATGAAAGATCAAATATTATGATTCATCTCTGTTGTGATCAAGTCCAAAGCATCACAAGGAATTCTACATTTCAATGAGCATTTGGAGGAGTTCTTGAATCAATTTGGGGGCCACCTCAAAAAGGAGTTTAAGGATGCTCTAAAGCATCGAAGAAGCTAGTTTGGTAGATGTGGACATACTAAAGACTTCACACTTGGAGAGCTCCAATAGGAATAAGAAGAAGTAGTTTCAATTTTTGCATTTCAAAAGGTAATTCGATTACTCATTTCTTGTTCCTAATCCATGTGTGTCTTGCACACTAATTAGTTGATTACCCTTGAAACTATGGGTTGTCGGGGCCATCACCACACGACGGAGCAAAATATTTGAATTGTTCTAAATATTCGCCCCGTCATCATCCCTTTTTCCATTGTACAGCTCTGGCGAGGCCCTGCCCCAGCAGTTAAGCACCTAGTTGATTAGTTGCATTTGTGTTCTTTTCGTTTTATTCCTAGGACTACAAATAAATTTGTACATGTTTTGGCTAAGTTTAACTCTTCTACATCTCCTTTGATTGATGTTCATGTAAATGAAGGTGTAAATAATTTCTTTGGTTAATTGATAAATTTAGAAACATTATTTAAAAAAAAAAAAATTGAATTATAAAAAATAAGAAGAGGAATGCTAAGTACTTTCTTTATATTGCATTCTCTTTCCGTTGTCCATATTATTAAAACATGTGATATAATTTAAAATTAATAAAAATTAAATTTATTAAAAAACTTTTAGGATAATTTTATTTCTATCCCTTTATTGTGTCCCTCACCTTTAAATCTACTTTATCCTGTTTTTTAGAATTATTTCTGTTTTTTTTTTGGACGTCAAAATTAGGTTTATTTTCTTCAAATTTCATTACAATTAAGGTTTCAATCAATTTTTTTTTATCTCTTTTTCCTTTTGTTTTTGATAATAGGAACATTTGATTTTTTAATTTAATTTAATTTTTCCCAGTTTTCAGGAATTATATGGCAATTTTATCTATTTGGTGAAACTCCAGCTCTTAATTTTATTAATGTTCACAAGTTATCAAATTCTCTCTTAGATTCTCTATTTGCTTCTTCTTTTTTTTCTTGCAATTACTGGTTTTTTTGTTCATCTTTTTTGCTATTTTTCTAGATGTTGATAACAATGTTTTGATGTAAAAAGATTCAAATTCTAAGGATATTTTTTTTAATTTTTTTTTATTATTATTTCTATTTACTTATTAATCCTATACTAGGTAAAGAGTTATTTAGTGCAATGTCAGTAATTTATATTTTGAGTAGAACTTTTTATTATTTAATTTCTTGATATTTTAGTATTTATTTTTGTATATATATAAGTAAAATGATTGGCCTAAATAAGATATTGGATAAAAATTAAAAATAAGGGACATAATAAAAATATAGAACTAAAATTATTTTAAAAGTTAAATAATATAAAAATAATACCTTTTAAAGTTTTTTAATAAATTTAATTTTTATTAGTTTTAAAATTATGTTATATGTCTAATAATATATAGAAAGAAGTATTTAACACTCCAATAACAAACATGTTAACTCCTTCAGGAATAACCTTCTAATTTAAGGCATTGGGTTAAATAATGTTAAATTTTTAACTATACATGAAAATTTATTTTATATTATTATGTAAAAAAGAGAATTAATTATAAAAAATTATTAGATAAGATGAAAATATATTTCTCATATTCATATAAAATATAATTAAAATAAAATTATATTCATATAAATTTATTTTTATATAAATAAAAAATATATTTTTATTTTATTTTATTTAATAATTTCTCATTAATTAATTGAGTTTAAATTCGTATCTATTTTATATTGCCAGTTGGCGTCGTATGAGAGAAAGAACACGAGTATATAGAAAAATATTATAATTGTGGCCATATTAATTTGGTGAGATGGTGCCCCTATCAATTTTCAATCACCCTGCAATTTGTTTTGTTCTCTTTTTTTAGAAAAACGAGGGGCCAGTTTCCTAATTCTCTGAACCGCGTCAAGAAATAAAGATAATGGAAATTCATCCTTTTTTTGACAAACGCAACAACTTTTTACACAAGCCAAACTTTGAATTCATTTGAGGCACGTACACGTTTTACACACGTTTTCATTTTTTAATGCTATACACCTAATCATTGAACCTAATAAATAATAATAATTTAAGAAAAGCGATAATAATAATAATAATTTATCATATAAATAAGAAAAATATAAATATAATACTAAATTATAATAAAAATATTATATTAATATATTTTCTTTTTAAAAATATAAATATGATCCTAAAATAAAAAAAAAATAAAATAAATATTTTTTCTTCGCTTATTTTTCTAATAACTTTTTTTATTTATTTTTTATTTTTATAAATATATTTAAATATTTAAAAATTTATAAAATATTTATTTTAGGTTCAAAAATATAAATAAATAATTAATAGAATATTTATAAAATGTACTTTATTTTAATATGTTAAAATTTAAAAAATAATTACTTTTCAATTTATCATAAATTATTTAAATATAAATTTAATTTCTAAAATTTTTTAAGAATTATTATTTAGTTACTAGATTTTAAAAAATATTATTTTCATATATAATTTCATCAAATATAAACTTAATTAATTATATATATACACTCTAATCTAAATTAATTATTAATTTAAATAATTTTATTTTCTTACTCACTTATTAATAATTTAATTATTTTTAAAATATTTATAATATATTTTCTTCAAATAATTTTATTAAATAAAATTTCAATTAAAAATAATTAAATTTAAAATTTTTCACTATTTATGTAATTAAAAGAATAAATTTATTTAATTAAACTTTTCTTTGCTTTAATTTGTGCAACTGATATGGGATAATATATAATCTTAGATTTGGTGTTTTTGAAAGCCTGAATTTCTGCAAGATTCGTTTGATAGGTAGTATATATAAATTTATGATGGTATGAAAGCTTGTTTATGCAATATTCTTTTTTAATTGAGAAGTCAAAATTAGGTTCAAAGTGCTCAATTAAGCAAAGTTTAATTAATCTACGAATAAAATGCCACTTTTATGCTTGATCTCCTCATTGCAGGTACAGAAGTAATTAACAAGAAACTAAGCAGTCAATTGTTTGCAGATCTAGACCTAGTGAACTATGTTTATATATATCTATATCGATTCTCAAGTTCAATTTTTATTTTATTTTATTACTTTTTTTTATACAGCACTATATTTATCGTATATATGTTATGAGTAGCTTATATTATTATCAGGGGCCAAAAAAAATTTAAGTTGTAATCTGTAATTAAATTATTATTTTTTTTAAAAATAATGATATATGTAATATTAATTTTAAATATTATATATAAAATAAAAAATAAAAGAAAAATTAATATTTTCTTTTATATTTTTAAAGATTAAAGCATATTTATTAGCAAAACTTAATAAATTTAGATAAAAACTATTAAATATTAAGTCGAGATATTATTTAAAAAAAATAAAACATCGCTTTTCATTTATATTAAAATTAATCTTAAAAATAATAATAAAAATTAATTTTAGTATACTAAAATATTAATTCATATAAAGAGGAGAGATTGATTTTTTTCTTTTAAAATTGATATTTTCTTTTAAAATTTACAAGTGATTTTCTACAATTATTCTACATAATAAATATAATTATCAATTGAATAATGTTGTTATTTAATCCAAATAAAAATTCAAATTTTTTCCGTGCTCATTCTCTTATGTATCAATGTTATGAATGATCAAATTATTATTGTCAATATTACGACTATTATTGTTATCATTAATCTAATCATTTTTGTGCCGACTTGAATTTTGAATTTCGCCTCCGTTATATTATTTTTCTGAATTTGCTACTGTATTTATCTATATATTAAAGCATCTTCAATTTTGAAGTTATTTATTTTAAAGATATTTTTTACATAAATAAAAATATTTTATTAATTTATATATAAAGATTGTATATTTTTTTTTTAAGTTGAATGAACTTTTTAAAATTTATATATAGATGAGAGAGTTAATAAATAGTATGTATAAAAAGTTGCAAAATTTAAAATAAAGAGTGAAATTAATTTTTTATATATGGACCAAATTCATTTTTTATTTTAAATTTAAATAATAAAAATTTCATTAGACTATTATTTTCTTGTATTAACCCTATATTATAAATATTGGCGAAGTTTACCGCCAAATATATTTTCACAATAAATAAAGAAATTTAATCCAAAAGTTCATATTTTTGACTAATAACAAAATGTATATGATATATTCAAACATAAACTTATTAATAAAAAATCATATTTGTCAATATATTTTTAAATAAATAATAATAGCAAAATAAAATTATGGTTATAATTATGATCTACAACAACTAATATTAAACAGTCTAAATGGTGCCTTTGTTTTTTTTTTTCCCCTCATCAAATGCATCAACAATAAAATTAATATCAAATTATCTAACAATATCTTTCTCAATATAAGTCATCAATGAGTTGGCAAGATAATCATCTTCTTTCGTTTTGACAATATTTATAGTAGAAAACACACATTCTATTGTTGCAGTAGATATGAGTGAAGTTAGCACAAGTCCAATTAATCTATCAAAAAGATAATAAATATTCAATTTTCTTGTCTTTATCATGATTTGACATAAATCTGAAATTATTGATGTCTTTTGCAAGTCTGAATTTTGATCAATATCAAATTTGAAAAATTCTAATTCAACTTTTAGATGCAACTTTTCCAGTTAAAAAATTCTTAGGATAAAATTTATTTACAAGCAAACAATTTTTTTAAATATTAAGTGGTATTCATCCATAAGATCTAAACACATGCTAAGAACAAATTTATTATGTTATATCTTCTTTCAATCGATTATTCATTTTCTACAATTGTAAGTCTATTACATCTAAAAATATATCAACTTGGTAATGTTGCTTCATTGTAATATGATTTTTGTTATTATAAGATTGACCTCGACTTTAAATTGAGCATTCATATAAGGAATATCAATTTCTTCATACTTTTTACAAAAAGATTTCACTTTCTCTAATAAAAAATCTCATCCATCTTCCCTTAATTTTAGAAGAAGCTTTTTTGTAGCTGCTATTAAATGAATTGTATTCAACAATATCTTAATATTTACATTTTAAAGCTTGACACATATCATATGTTGTTTCCAAAACATCTCTCATGAGATGTAAAACAATGAACATGAATTCAAAATTATTACTTCATAATATCACCACGTTGAGTAGAATTGACAAATGAATACTCATGTGTTTCACGATTATATTCTTGCTTATTTATCTAATTCTGTTGCCTATCAATCCAGCTAAGCAAAGTAGTTATAACTTCCTAGCTAACAACTTTGTTAACTAACTAACTAACATCTCATTTAACTGACTTGCTTAATAGTTTATTTAACAACACAATTAATTGCCTTTTATTCCTTGAATGTCTTACTATTGACTTATTAATAGACTACTGCTAGCACCATAACAATACCTTCCCCATGAAGACTTTCCTTGTGCTCAAGGAAGAATTGAGGAAACTGTGACTACAAAAAGGACAAATCCTCCCATGTAGCCTCCTCTGGAGTGAGATTAATAAAGTGAACAATAATTTAAGAGACTAGCTTACCTTGTCTTATAATGATCCTGTGTTTTAGAATGGCCAAAGGTCCCGCTAATATGTCAGATTATAAAGACACAACAAATAGAGTAGGAGAAGCTGTTTGATTCTGGCCAAGTTATCTTTTTAAGAGACTAACATGAAAGACATGGTGAATATGGGCTTCAGGTGGAAGTTGTAACCTATATGCAACTGAGCCAACTTTTTCAAGTATTTTAAAAGGGCCATAAAACTTGGCTACTAGTTTTAAAGATTTGCGAATAGCCACACTATTTTGCTTATAAGGTTAAAGATTCAAGTAAACCAAATCCCTCACATCAAAGACCCTATCAATTCTATTCCTATTTGCATCCTATGCTGAGCCAATTACAAATTAGTGTGAAGGAGCTATGTAAGGTGCTCCCTTTCTTAAAGAAGTCGAGACACAAATTCCACAGGAGAAACATGATCCATCATATAATGGAAATGAGGAGGTGCATTGTAATATCTGGCATTTTTGTAATATTTTATTGATTTTTGTATGTTTGGAGAATCAATTAAAATTTTTAATGAGAATGTTGAGAATTTCAGAAAATTTCTGTTTGGATTGCTGTAGGATTTTGTGATGATCATTTCATGTTCTTAAAGACATAATTTGATAAAGTGTAAAACATGAAAGTTGTTAAATTATGTCTAATTATAATTCTGTGAAATAGTTTGTCTAAATTCTGTGTATGTGATGAATTGTGTCTATTTGAGCAAGGCTGGTCTGGTTGAGAGTTTCTGCAGGGATGCAGTGTCTGTTTGGAATTACTGGAAATGATTGAGGTAGAATTAGCTGAAAGTGTGAACATAAAAAATGTTCCTTTGTGTGTTATGAAGATAGTTGTAAAATTTCAGATTTTTTGGATAAGTATATCTCAGTGGAGAGTGATTTATATCAGGGTTGTTCGGTTAGATTTTGGGGCAGGAGTCTGGGTGACTTTTGGAGAGTCACTACGATCTGTGTGTTGATTATTTTGATTTGAAATTTTGATATGTTGTGCCCCTGCATGTTAATTTTAAGTGATAAAAAGAATTAGTGAGTCTGAATATATGTAGCTCAATTGCGAGCTGGCTAAGTGGGGGATGTTCAGGCAGGAGTTTAACTTAGAAGAATTTGTTATGGCGAGCCAGCATAATACGAGGAGGCATTTTGCGGAATGGCAATGCGAAGTGGCATAATGGCGAAGTGGCAAAGTAAGTTTGCCGAAGTGGCAGTAGGCAAAGAGTTTTGGAGAAGAGGAAAGGCGAAGAGGATTTGGCGAAGAGGATTAGGCGAAGAGCTTTGGAGAAGAGGCATTATGCGAAGAAGTGTTATGCAAAGAGAGAATGTGCAAAGTGGCAGTTCGCGAAGAGGCGAAGAAGCATTGCCGAGATGGCTTATGCGAGGAAGAGTTGCGAGGAGAGTCTGGCGAGGCAGCATGTGCGAGGTAGCATTGCCGGATCAAGTTTGGCGAGTTGGAAGTGTGAGCTGGGAATGCGAAGTGGGAATGGCGAGTTGGCTTAGTCGAGGGAGCCTTGCCGAGGTAGTTTGGCGAGCTAGTTGGCGTGTTTCAGGGGCAGTAGTCTATTTAACCCCAGCACCCTCAGCAGCGATTTTCATGATTTTTCCCTTCTTCCTTCTTTCGTAAATTCAGTCTTTTTCTCAGATTTGTTTCATTTTATATTCTAAGGCATTAATACTCAGATTAATGCAATAGACTTCTAGATTAGTCTATATTAAGGCAGAATCATCAGATTTGAGCAGTATTTGTAGAAATCTCAATTTGAAGGAAATAAGGTAAATTTTCTTCCTAAGTTATTTTCTTTGGATTTATTTAAGTTTATGGGTTAGGATAATTAATTCTGGATATGCAGAATTTATTTCTAGTAATCTGAAGCTATTATTGGTAATTAATGTGGGAGAAATTTGGAGGTTGAGACTGCCACGAACAGTAACTCTGAAAATTAAATGCAAATTAAATGTAGTTTTTCTTTAAGAGATAAATGAAATTATTGTTGAGAATTAAGAATAGTGATTCTAAGATAATTAATTATTATAAAATCATGTGAATATTATTGGTTTAGAGAAAACCCTAATTTTTGTATATTTGGGGAATTTCTAAGGAGAAGAAATTCGAATTGATTGAGGACTTAATTAAGCAGAATTCGGAGGAGGAATTAAGAGAAATTTGTGTAAAAGGTAAGTATGAACATTCTATTTGATTATTGTTCCTTGGAAATTAAAATGACCAAAATATTCTTATATTGAACTTTCCTTTTTCATATATTTATATACTTGAACTATGGGAATGGCTTGATCAATATTCTTGGATCAAGTTCATACGTTTCTTGTTTGTGAATCCGATTTGAATAATGTATATGATGATGGTCTTGCGACCAATATGCTTCTTATGATTTTGAAACCCATGACCTATGGATAGAACGCTCTTCCCAATGAGAGTAAATTCATTGGTCCATTGTGCACTTTGGGAGCCCAGCCGATAGGGTTTTTATCAGTGTTCTACCTAGAGGGGGCCAGGAGCTCTAGGCGCATGCCTGACCAAGCATGTGTACACGTTGAGGTAGCAAGGCTACCGATACGTATGTTATGCTATGTGATCAGTTCTACCAGATGAGATTTGATAATGCCATTCTTTGTGGGCATTTTATGTTCTAAATATGAACCATGATGTGAATTTGACATGATTTGATATAGCCCATCCATTATGAAAACCACACTTCTTTCAAGTAAAGCTCATGGCCTCTTTCATGCTTATATGTTTACTTAATTGTTCATGACCATGATTCGATATTAAATTCTTATTGTATAATGTTCATATCTTACTGAGTTGAAGGCTTACTCATCTTCTGTGGATTTTAGGTGATAACTTAGCTCGTGAGGGGGCTAATAGAGAAGATCAGGCTTCTTGACTTATTTACTCTAAGAAGCTTCATTGTAATTATTCTTTTGAGATATTTTGTATATTTATTAATGGTATTATGATACAATATGTATTGGAGTATACTTTAGAGCTCCGTAGTTAGTCTTTTGGGGATACTAGAATATTTTGATGTATGAATGTTATCCTTTGGATACTCTTGTTCCTCTTTGATGAGAGATGTCTCTTTTGATCATTAAGGAACAATAGAAAGATATGAAATGATAATAGAAGGATATGATTGATTTTGATTATATGTATGAATATGGGAAATGTATGATAAAATATAATGTTACAATTTATTTGATGTTGATGAGATTTATGATTTGCGAGTTCAACGGATTTATGGTGGCCTTAAGCCTACTCTTGCCCTAGGACCGTTGCACCACTGGAGTTGGGGTGTGACAGAGGTGGTATCAGAGCACTAGGTTTATAATCCTTAATATAGAAAGATAAATAGAGATGCATGAGCACTAGCATAAGTGTTGATTAAGATAACTATGGAGCATAGGATCATGTCTCGTCCAATTGTGTTTCCTTTGATATGTATATCTGCATTAAGTGTGAGTAGTGAGTCTGATGTGTTTGTTTTTCTTATCAGTATCAAGATGCCTCCGCGTTGAGGAAGAGGATGAGGTTGAGGCCATCCTAGGAGGAAATTTCCTTCGAAGAGGGTTCAGTAGGAGGAAACAAAGGAGATGAGGTTCCTCCTGTGCCACTAGTAGATGTGGCTAATACGGCGCAGCGGTTAGACCAGCTGCAGAGGAACTATAAGGTATTAGCTGAGTTTATTACTCAACAGAGATAGCAACAGGTTCCTCCTGTTCAAGCAGTTCCAGAGATTTCAGTTCCTCCACCCCCGCCTGTAGTGGTACATCAGATTGAGGAAGTATCTTTTAAGAAGTTTCTGAAGCTCAAGCCTTTAGAGTATCGAGGTGAGGTGGAAGGAGAAGATTCAGATTTTGAGGAT
>CANXYC010178318.1:0-11372 GCA_948193065.1 Aleurites moluccanus
ACCACTGGAGGGGGTGGGGGGGGGGGGGGGGGGGGGTGTGGCGAGGCCCGGAGGGGGGGGAAACCATAGGACCAGTCGGCGGCCCCCAAAACGTGAACGTGTGGAAACCAAAAATACCACACCCTATGTGGGAGTGATGAAACTGTGCTAAAAAAGGTAGCTGTCACGGGCATGAAAGAGAAGTACCACTGGAGGGGGGGGGGGGGGGGGGGGTTTGGGTGTTGGCGCTGCCCCAACAGAGGGCGACACCAAGGTCCAAAGGGCGGCAGCCCTGACTGCTCAGAGTGGCAACCCAAATTACCGCTCCCTAAGGAGGGCGACAATATCTCTCCCTTAGGGTGGCAGTGAGGGCTCGGGCCCGCTCTGATATCTTTTGAGTCTGTCTATAGATGGCTCGGTTTTTAGTTAGTGTCGTTCGACTTGGTACAAAGCTGAGGGGTGTAAAAAATCAGTGTTCACAAAATATATAAGTTATTTTATCAGTTAACATTAAGTAAATATATAATTAATATGTAAATAAGTCAGTTAGTATGTGACTAATAAGTAACAAATAAGAATTACTTAGATAGATGAGTCGGACATCTAGCTGACATTTCATTTTATATATAAACAAAAAGGTGTAACAATGCATGTAATCTTAATTGAATTTTTAATCCTGAAATTCATTTCCTATCTTGCTTTACTCTATCTTAACCCTGACGTTGTATTCATGTTCCATTTGTTAATGGTAGATTACTAATTCTACAAAGTTCATCAATATTATGCAATCTCTTCCACTCCGCCATCTCATATGCCTTACATTTTGTTGTCAAGTCAATTACTGTTCCTTATATATATATATATTGATAGATAAGGGAATCCAAAATGTATCAACTCTTTTTAAATTTCGATACGATTCCAGTTGAGCATAAAATTTGTGATCCTTTACCTTTATCGGATCAGATTTGACAATCTTGAAAAGGACAATAATGAAGAGCTATTGTTAAATAGTAGACAACTGGTTAGCCGGGTCTATCCAACTTATTATTTGTCTTGAACTTATTTGGAAGAAGAGAAATAGGAGAATAAAAAAATTTTATTATTTGAAAAGCCTAAGTGTAGTGGGTTAGTAATTTATTCCAATGATTGGACTTATAAAATATTTTTTATTGGTCCAACCATGATTGAACTCGAGACACTTAGTTCTTGTCTAGTTGTAGAAAATATTTTCTATGTTCATTTTTCAGTTTTCTTTTTATTTTCTTAATTTTCTAATTTTTCATTTTCTAAATTGAAACTTGAAAAGCTGAAAAAATATTTTCATTTTGAATTTTATAATTATCTATTTTTTATTTTATAATGTTTTTATAAAATAACTTTTATTTTACTAAAAGTATTAATTATTAGATGAGGATATATTGATAATAGTATAATATAATCACTTAGACATTTTTAATTTAAAGATACACTTTAAATATAAATCTAAAAAAGTGAAAATTATTTAGAAATATTTTAAAATTATGAAAAAAAAATTATATATGAAAATATGAATATTGAGAAGAAAAACATTGAAAGATACTAGTAATTATATATATATATATATATATATATATATATATATACATATATATATATATATGAAAAATTTATGTATGAAAATAATTATTGATTAGTTTCAAATATTATGTCGTTTAAATTATAAAAAAAAATTATATCTAAAAATATAATTATTGAGATCTTTAGTTTTAAATATTATGTTGTTTAAATTATATAAAAATTTATATATGAAAATATAATTATTGAGATCTTTCAATGTTTTTCTTCTCAATAATTATATTTTCATATACAAATTTTTCATAATTTAAAAATATATATACACACACAAACAAATAATTATTATATCAAAACCAAAAAAAGAAGAAGCAAGAATCCAGGTTAAAATAATAAAAATGTGATTCTGCTGGTTCTCAAAATCTGTACTATGGGACTGAAATTGAAAAGATAAAAGTTTAATTTATCCCTTTAACTTGTCATTCATGTCCAATTAGATCCAAAATAATTTTTTAGTCCAATTTAATATTTGTATTTGTATTTTCTGCTCAAACAAATCCAATTTTAACTAAAAAGGGAATGTGTATTGCACACAGCTCCTAGAAAGTGATAAAATAATTTTAATAAAAAAACACAAATAATTTTTTTTTAATAAATTCATCATCATCACGTGGGCAAAAAACCCCATCTTCTTCATCATCATTACTACTTATTCTTCTTTTTCTTTTTTTATGTTTGTTTTTGGTTTTTAATTTTGAGAGCACAATCAGGCACTTTTTGGTACAAATTTTTGTGGGTGATTTGGGATCCTATGGTGAGTTTTTGCTAATTTAAGATTTTGTAGTGGATTGGGTATAAAAGTGTTAGGTTTTTGGATAAAATCTCTGGTGGGTGTTGTTTGAATTGAGCTATTTTTGTTGATTCTCTTGTTGAGGCAATAACAATTAGTCTTTGTCTATTTAATTCTTGGTTTAAGGAATATTGATTGTTTTTGCAGGTTTGTTGTTCCATATCAGTCAGGCCAAGCTATGGCAGCTTGTTCTCACCGAAATATGGGTTGCATGATACTAGCGATAATGTTTTAGGGTAATTGATGGCTAGGTTTATTGCAAGTTTGACATCCGGTCCGATGAGCAAACAAAGATAAAGAGAATTGCTTGTCCACAATCCCAACATCAAAATACATCAAACTAGAGCGTGGGACATTAATATATATGCCTTTAAGAGGAAACCAAAGGAAAAGCTCTTGTTGCGACACACCAGATAATTCTACAATCTTACCAAACAAAAGGAGCCTAAAAATGTTAAAATCATAGTGGAGTTGGTTCTCAAATTTGCAATGCAAAGTTGAGTTAGATTTATCTGGAACTGACTGATACTAGAGTCAATTGAAAAGTCAGTAATACATTTGGAAAGAAGGCTTATGGAGAAGGTGGTCGTAGATGGAAGGTTGGGATGGGGTAGAAAATGGGAGGAGAGAGGCAAGAAAAAAGAAGAAAGTGTAGAAAAGTGTTGAAATGAGTTTGACCTTTTTCTTTTAATTTTTAAATATTATTTTTATTATATGAAAATAATTTTTTTTTTTTTTTAGATTTTGACCGCGTGTTACTCACAAATTTTTATCCTCATTATGTTTTGAATTAGCTATTAAATAAAATATCAATATCTAAATTAATTCAAAAGGTCATTTTGAAAATAATTGGACATGAGTGATAAGTTAAAGGGGTAAATTGAACTTTTATCCAAATTAAAATCATGAATGGAGTCTCGTATTTTTTGTTACTGTAAAAACTAATTGAAAAGTAGAAAACTACTTTAGCTAGTTTCCAACAATTATAAATTTGAAAAATTAGAAAACTTATCTCTAATTTTCGATTTGGAAAATTTTTAAAATTAAATAATAAATTATATTTTTCAATTTTCTAAATTTTATGAAATACATGTATAATTTTTTACAACTAAATATATCCTTATAATTACCAATTAGGAACGATAAAATTCTCCGCTTTGACTAGAGTGAATTAGAGCATAGAAAAATTATAAAATTTTTAGTGGGTACGAGGTGAGATGTAAATTATATGTCTTATTTTATAACTAGTCTCGAGCATGTCCCATTTATTATCTCTTTAAATCCGTTTCACATCGCCGGTTTCGCCTTGCCTCATTATATATATATATATTTATCAATGATTGATTATTAATTTTAAAAAACTTGCGTATTTTTATTGAATATTTTAATAAATTAATAGAAAAAATGATTTTAAAAAGAATATAAATATAAAATGCATTCGTTTAAAAATGAAAACTTTTATTTTATTATTTTTAAATGTTAAATATAATTTGAAGCAAGATAAAAAAATATGGAATAAGGTAGAATAACTTTTTTTATATATAGAATATGCTCATTGTAGTCTCCTGGGGACCTCAATACTCATGAGTAGGATTGTATATGGGTCAAGTTGGGTCTATTTTTTCTTTAATCCAACCCGACCTGATCTGACTTTAAAGGTTCAAAAAAAATATGGATGGAAACTGATTTGATCAAGAATATAATCGGTTCGGGTCAATTTTCTATAGCCCAACTTGACCCACTAACCTTCTTTTGTTATCAACAAGTTATCTTTTAAATCCCTACTTCATATTGCCACTGTCCATGCCACTGAGACTAACAAACACGCCATATAAACCTCATAATTTCAATCTTTAATCTCTCTCTCACTCTCTCTCTTTCAAGAATCAATAGAGATCTTTCTTTATTTTTACCTTTCATTTTAGGCTTCACCATCACCACCGCAACAATTACATCCCAATGAAAAAACCCAAATCAAGAAACTCAACAAACAACTACACCACATGAAATAATCATCCTTATTAGCCTTTTACTCAATGGATGGTTGTAATTGAATGAACTACAAGTTTGTATCCTTTTCTTAGAGATTTGGCTAGCAAGAATTGTCACCCACCTATCTCAAAAGCATAAATTGATGTTATGCCTAGCATGTTAAGTGTGTGATATGTTTGGAGGAGTGGAAACTTGGTGGGGTTGAAATCAAAATAAGATAATTAAATTGAAACAAAAAAAATATATATATATTAAAAACCAAATCGAATTGAACTAACTCAACCCAAATAATTTTTCCTGAAACAATAAGAACCTAAATTGATTCGACCAAATTTAATCAGAAACTAGAATATTCGGTTAGGTCCTATTAAAGTCTCAATTTATTTGCTAACCTGAACACACCTACTCACGAAAAAGAGGACAGGGACATGCTTCAAAAATCTTAATGGATGTTTGGTAAAATTTTTTGACGCAGTTGTTAGCTTTTTGGTTCTCAATATTTACATCAAATCCGTTTAATTAATCATAACTGATAGTTATTAGATAATCAAATAGCTGCTGTTTACAAAAGTTCCAATTTGAATTTTTTTTTTAAAAAACTCATACTTATTTAAATAAAAGACTAAATTATTATTTTAAAATAATATTTAAATAAAAAGATAAATATTAATATTTATTTTTAATGGTTATTAAACATATTAACAACTAATAACTAATAATAATTTTACTAAATATTTACAACAATCAGCTATCAACCATCAATTAACAACTATTAGTTATAAACTACCAATTTACAATTATTAATAACAACTAATATTAAATAGCCAGTATAAATAATTAAACCAAATATGTCTTAACACACTAGGAAATATGAAAATAAAAATGAAAATAATAAAATTATGTATAAACTAAAAGAAGATGGTGAGTAGCTATTCACCATTCCATACTATCAGTATATATATTATTACGTGTAATTGGAATGCAAAACACTGAATTTGCTTTATTGGTTAATGCCGTACAATTTAGAGATTGGGGTGTGATCCTATCCTTTCCTTTTCCTACTTTTTTTTTTTTTTTTTTTTTATGTAACAGCTTTTCTTTCTATTTTCATATTTTTTAATTTGCATATGAACTATTACATGTCTCCAACTATTTTTTTTCACCTCCAAACTATATAAAATTTATATTTTTTTTATAAAGAAAGAAAATAAAACAAGCAAAGACCATATCAAGCACATCATTGGATAAAAATACTCTACAAAATAAAACAAACAAAGACCATATCAAGCACATCATTGGATAAAAATACTCTACAAATATCATGTAAAATTTATATTAATTCTATACATAATAATATATAATCTTATATAATAATCACCTCACAAAACATTTTTATTAAAAAATTTAAAATAAATTTAGATTTTTATTCTAAGGATGAATTTTTTTTTTAATAATTTAAGAAAAATTCTTAAAATTAATTTGATTGATAAATAATTAATTCTTTAAAATTAATATTTGATAGATAATATTTAAAAAAAATTAAAAATATGCTCATAAAATCACTCAAAAAAGTGATTTCATTTTAATTAATTAATATGAAAGTTAATTTAAGAATTATCTTAGGTCTTGTAATAATCAGTTTTGTAATAAGTATGAACCTATAGTAGGGTCCGAAGGGCTGTGGCCCCCAGACCCAAAAGACCCAGCAGTAATATATGTATAAAATTTTAAAAATAACATATATAGTTATTTATTGTTGGGCCATAGCCCTGACCCCTTTTTTTTTTTTTTTTTTTTTTGAAAAAGTAAGTTAGTCCGTCTATTGCTTCAGCAATTAATGTATTACACATAACTGAATTGAAATTTAACTTTAAGCTTTTCTCTGTATGTTTTTCTTCAAATTCCCTTTTGTTTTTCTTCAAGTTTTGATCCAAATTACTTAGTGATTTATATTTATTATTATTTATATATAATTTTATACCATTTAAAGGTTGCATGGACAAATTTACTGGTTTGTCCTAAAACTCGTATCAAGAAAAGAAAAAAAAGGGAACGAGTTAATGGCATTTTAGTAGTTTCAAAGTAACCTGTACCCAGCCAAATATCTTCGCACGTGCCAAATAAAAGGAACGAATTGGGTCTGGAATCGGTTAGGACTTCGGAATTTATTTTCCTTTTGAGGGTTTACGTGCTCGCTCTTTCTCTATGTTAGCTCAGTTACTAAAGCCAGTATATCCGGCCATTTTCCGGTCTGATCTCCGATCCGGTAAACATCTCATCGTTTACGTAGCTACTTTTACTGTTTATGCATTATCATTTTCCTTTTCCCTCGAAAATAGTTTTCTGGGGAAAAAAGACAATTTTCTGGAAATCATTAGTTTATCAAGCTGAATTTGCGATTCTCCATAGTTGGAATTCGACTTCCAAGTCAATTATTGTGATTGTTAGGAACAAATTTTTGCTTTTTTACTGATTTAAGCACTTTTGTGCTTAATGAATTTTGGACATGAGAGGAAATTGTTAGCATTATAACATGTTTAGATATTTTGAGAAATGATTTTTATTCAGCTATAAGTTACAATATTCAGAACGAAATTTTAATAATTGATATGGCAGAAACTAGTTTGTTTGTCTATTTAATTATTCTATTTTAGTATTTTGTAGGTGAGGTGAGATGAGATGGCATCGTCTTCACAGCCTTCGCATAATGTTGAGTTTGAGGCTGCTAAGTTTCTGCAGAAACTCATTCAAGATTCTACAGATGAACCAGCAAAATTGGCTACAAAACTCTACGTGGTGGGTTGCGTATATTATTATTCACTTGATAGACGTTCTTTATTGTTTCCTGATCTGCTTGTGAATTCTAATTTTTTTTTTTTTAATGTTTGTTCTTGTTGGTTATTATGCATGTGTGTAATACTTGTGAATTTAGATATCATTCATGCTCCTAAATTGTCATTGTTATGTATGTATTCAGATATTGCAACACATGAAAGCTAGCGGAAAGGAACATTCAATGCCATATCAAGTGATATCTAGGTGAAATCCTTATCTTTGTTGTGATTTATTTATTTTTTGTTAATTAGATATTTGTAATCTGTTTATGGTAATGAAGTGAGAGAGCCAAGTGAAATAAATCTGAGTGTGAGAGATTTATTTTCCTCTTATGTAAGGAAAATATACTGAATCATGTTAAATGAGATAATAATCAAAGCATTCAATTATGTTGGGATTTGAAGTGTGAAATTGGAAAAAGGTGGGCTGCGTGAAGCACATATAAATGGGAAGTACCTGTAGACTTAATACCTTCACATTTTGGGTTATATATGGTCTCAAGCCTATAAGTGTGATTCTGTCATAAGTTCTTGCAATAAGTCTCCCAGGGTTTGAGCTCCTTATGCAACAGTTATAGCGATTGACTTTGTAAGGACAAACTTGTACTATACACTTTTTTATTTTTATTATCTTTTATATAAGGAACTGAAAATATGGGAACACACTTTTTGGTACAATGAAATTTGAACATGGTACTATTTTGGTCTGATTATAGTGGCAGTTCTAATTTATGTAATTCATTTGACTCTTAATATCATCAAATATCATATGTAATCAGAATTAATATTGCAGTGGTACATGCAACTCAACTCAGCATTAATCCCAAAATCAATTGGGGTCGGCTATATGCAGTGGAACAAGCATGCTGGAAAAATAAGATTCAATTTATTTTTGGCGATTTATTAAATTCCGGAGCCTCTCATATTAGAATGCAACTTAGACTGTGTCCTGCATTGTGCAACTTTGACTGTATCCTGTATTGTCCATGGAAATGTTTTGATTTCTCTAAAATTAAGATAGAATAGAGTTATTATATGAAAAAAGGGCTTAATAGAACAGAAGATTTGGACAGTCACTTTTATGGATGTCTGCTTTGCTTCATAATTAGGATCTGAAAACTAGTTTATTAGCCTTTCTTCAATTTGTTCTCTTTTTTATCTCTGGTTTAGTTACTTGTATGTGTGTTATTTTCTTGTTAAGTAAAATATGCGTGTTAAATAAAACTATGCATGTTATTTTCTTGCTGTCTGCTTGTCCCTGGTGCTTTTGTTTTGTTCTGTAGTCGTTGCTGCAGTTTAACTTTTTAGTTGGCATTCTTGTTTTCTCCAACTTATTAATGTGGATAACTTCCCTCTCTGGTGGTTTATCTGATATAATTTTCTTTATTTAAGGGCCATGGAGACTGTGATTAACCAACATGGTCTTGATATCGAGGCATTGATGTCATCTCGCCTTCCTTTAACTGGTGGAACTCAAATGGGTGACTCTGCAGGTAAAGTAATGTTCAGCAGACTGTTTTTGGTTATCTTATCTCCGTATGGTGATGATACAATTGCAAATATAATCATAATTAAATCTACTATGCTTTTTTTTTTTAGATTTTAGCATACATTTTACCATTCATAAATAAATTGGAACACCATTGTACAGGATCTTCTCACGCAGTTGGAGTTACAAAAGATGGTAAAATGGGTTTGACTGAAAATGAAGTATCCAAAGTAGACCCATATGCTTCTAGCAGGCCACCTGTTGGTCCAAGTGTTGCTGGACATGATTATTATCAAGGATCTGGAACTATTAGGAGCAGTCAGTCTTTCGATCATGAAAGTCCTTCTAGTTTGGACACGAGATCTGCCAACTCTCAATCCCAAGAAAGAGGGGTGAATCAAAAGGACGGAAAAAAGGCTGCTGCTAAGAGGAAGAGGGGTGATTCATCTTTTCCCTCAGAATCACATGTTGATAACCCACAACGACTTGATGCTCGCAGTGCTGTAGTTAACCAGAGGAAGGCTAAAACAAATAAGATGGACTCACAGGGAGATTTTCCAGCTAGAGGCAGTGAAAATACATTTAATATGATTCTCAATGGTAGCCAGCTAGAAGTATCCTCTGCTCATGTATCTGCAGGGCAACACCAAAGTGGCTCCCTACCATCTGCTCATGAAACTCTTTCTTCTAGGACTGCAGGGAATCAAAATAAAACAGGGTTGCCCCTTGAAAGATCTCAAGTTCCTAGGTTTTCTTCTAATTATGTCTTTGGTAATATGACAGCAGAAATTCCATTGCAGCAGTCGATGACTTCTTCTCTTGGTGCTGGTAAGCATTAAATATAATGTTTCATAATCATTGTTTGTTTCTAGAAACTTTATCTATGATTTTTCAAGTTGGCGGATTTAGATGATGCAATTTTGATGAGGACCATTATTGGTATCAAGAGAACATAGAAATGAATAATGTGAGAACATCTTAGTGACGGGATTTCCTTTTTTTCCTTTATTTCATGTTCTAAAAGGAACATAGGAAAACACTTTTCTTTTCTTATTTTAAACATTGTTTATGTGAAAAGTCTGGACAATTGCCTGGAATATCTCCTCAGTAGTTCTAGTGATCTTGCTGTTGGTATTACTGTTTTTTAGGTCCTATTGGCAAGGTTCACGGAGGGATGCCTGTCACTTCTAGTTCATACCCAATAGGGGAACTAGGATTTTCAGGTCAAGCCCAGTTCAGTGGTTCTGAACGTCAGAAACATGGATTAGTTAAAGGTTCCACAACAAGTCCTCCTGGGAAAGCCATAGAAGCCCACTTTTCTCCTTCTGACGATTTTCCAATGTCACTTTCCTCTGGAAGGGTTTTGGAAAATGAAGGAGGAAGCTCAAATATGTTTGGGGATGCAAACAAGAATATTCAGGTGCTTTTTTTTTTCTTCTTAAATATTTTTCCTCAAATCATCATGTCTTTGACATGTCTAATGTCTCATGATGCTTTCATTCTAAACTTGATTACGTTGTGTTCATTTCTGAATGTGGCATCTCTGATTTTTGTTGCTTTGTCTGTTAAGAATCGTGTTATATGGTCTTTTATCACCAGGGTGGTCAACAAAATAATAATTCCGAAATGACAATGATTAGAACAACGGCTCCCAGAGATGTTGGAAAATCTCATGTTTCTCAGTCTGGCAATCCTTTCAAGGATCAACAATTGAAACAGCTCAGGGCCCAATGCCTTGTCTTTTTAGCATTCAGGTGGAGAGCACGATTTCCTCAGTATCCGCTTTTTCTTTTTTGATTTTGGAATTATGCATTGCAAACCTTCCCCCACTCCCAATATACTATTTTTAATTTTCTAATTGCTGCTTGCAGAAATGGTCTGGTGCCAAAGAAATTGCATCTTGAATTAGCACTTGGAAATATCTTTCCTAAAGATGGTAAGAACTGTAATTAAATCTGATATAGACTGAGCTGCACGGATATCTCAAGGGGTCTGGCTCAATTTGTAGGCTTGGACAAGGGATCCTTGCCTGCCAGACTAGGTTGGCTGGTTTTAGTAATGGTCTGCTCTAACAAGACGTTGCAAAACCTGGCCTGTGTTTAACAGACTTGGTCCTTGACATAGGTTTTTTGGGGCTGGCTTGGACTCTATAAACTGTTTTGGCTAGACTTGGGCCAAGACGTGATGCCTTAGTCCTAACTCCCAGGGTGAAATCCCCTACTTGGCCACGATTCATTCTTCTGTTTATCAATTTATTATACACACACACACACACACACACACACACATATATATATATATATTCATTCTTCTGTTTATCAATTTATTACACACACACACATATATATATATATATCCATTCTTCTGTTTATCAATTTATTACACACACACACACATATATATATCTATCCATTCTTCTGTTTATCAATTTATTACACACACACACACACACACACACACACATATATATATATTCATTCTTCTGTTTATCAATTTATTATACATATATATATATATATATATATATATATATATATATATATATATATATATATGTATATATGTATATATATATGTATATATGTATATATATATGTATATATGTATATATATATATATATATATATATATATATTATAATATATATAATAGACTATAAAGATGCAAACACAAATAT
>CANXYC010178363.1:0-10527 GCA_948193065.1 Aleurites moluccanus
CAAATTGGCACGCGTATCCACTCTATATGCTTCCTAAAAATATCAGGTTTGTTTATTTTTTTTTTTTTTGAAAAAAAAAATTTTTTTTTTTTTTTTTTTTTTTTTTTTTTTAATCTAAGATCTTTGGATACTGAAATATACATTGAATATCATATTCTGTCTCATATATAATCTTTAGTTCTTTTGTTATCCTATTAATTTTGGCCACTCAAGTAAAATTTTTATAATTCCATCTGTATAACATCCTAGCATTCCTTAATTTATTTCTTTTCTATTTTCTGAGTTTTATCTCTTAATCTCTTTCTTTCTTTAGTTTGTCAGTTAAAATAGGAGTTATTTTTTGAAGTATGATTTCAGTTTCTTTAGCCAAAATAAAAATAAAACATTGAATGAAAATTTGACGTCCTCAATTTTTGCAAGCGCTGATGCATTCTAACTACTTGTTCCTAATTGGTGGCCTTGACCGCCCATAACAATTATGCCATCAATTTGCCCAAAGGTTTTCTTTTGTCTGTTTTTGTTCAATTCTTAAGAGTTTGAGCTTAACAACATGTGATAAGGAGGAGAAGGATAAGGGACTATCATTTGTGTTGATGACCAAATGGATATTTTTATCTATTAGTAGTCCTTTTTTTTTTTTTTTCCTAAGATGATCAATTTGTAATATGAGTAATAATTATTGTAGTTGGTGGCTATGAATGTTTTGCATGATCTTCTCATGTGGGACATATGAATTAAACTTATTTGATTGTAAAAGAAAAAAAAAAAAAAAGTGTGCTATCTTAAGTTAATAATTGTAAATGTCGCAATGATGCCACATTCTTTATTTAGACCCAATAATTAAACTTTTTTTATCTATATTCCCCACAATAATATTCTTTCTTCTCTTCACATTCTCTTTTTCTTTATTTTTTGTGCCCTTTATTTATTTTCTTATTTATTATGGTTAAAAAAAATTATTCGCCAATGAATATTAATTGGTCAAATTAAAATCATGTTTAAAACTATACATATGACATTTAGAATTCAAATTTTAATTAAAACCAAATATGGTAATTTAAAAGTTAATTATATATAGTCAACATACTATATCTAAGGGGAAAAAAAAAAACCCAACAACCCAATAAGAATTGGTATAAATATCTCTTATTCTTCTTGTTGTTGTTAATGAGAATTGATAGTATCTCTAATCTCTCTATTCATTATGTAAAAATCATATTTATTGAATATATCAAAATCCTAACTAGTGATAATCTAAGAAACAATGACAAAGTTATTGTTTTGGACATGAAAAAGGTAAATGGCTACCAAACCTATGAATTGGAAGACATTCATGAAAGCGAAATAATTTTTGGGCTTCAAACTTCAATTATCTCTGCATTGAATCCGCTTTTGTGGTCCTCAATTAATCATGTTTTTAGTTTTGATTTCTCTATCTCACCATCTAAATCTCTAAGCCGAGAAAAAAACAAACCTTATTGTCTAAAAAATACTAATTATTTTTCCATTTATTTATATTTATTGAAATTATATACAAAATATATAATTAATTTTCATGTGAATTGTCTTTATTTTTTAATTTTAAAAATTAAATAAATTAATTTAATAAGTAACTAATTATGGTCTTGTGATTTATATTTTTTAAAAATATATTAATATATAAGAATTATTATTATTATTATTTATTTCTTAAGATATATTTTTTGTATATCTTTGATTATTTCACACAACATACTCAATAACCTTGGTTGAGTGTGGTTTATCAATATGGTTTACTTACTTATAAATTAAAAAAAAAAAAAAAAAAAAAAACTCAATTGACAATTATTTTGATATTATATGTTTTTAATAAACAAAATTTGCTATGAAAATAAATCAATTAGAGAGAGCTCATAGCAAGCAAGACCTTCATCCTGTGATCGTGCACGACACGCTCCAATTTAGAAGAGTAATAGTCTGTGTGCTACGTCCTTTGTCTCATAGCTATAAGCTGCAAGCATATATATTCAATCTGATTGGATCGTGATTCCCAAGCTCGTTAATGGGCGTGAGTTTAGCTTTCGGAAAATTCCAAGGAATATCCAGGGTTCAAGAGACGAAGAGCATGCCTAACGTAGCCAAGCCACGTCAGGTGACAGACAGGCGCTCGATAATCATTCCGCGCTTTCCGCATTTGGTTTTTCGTGGCAATTTTGTAATTAAATTACATCTACAAGAGTATTCTCATAATTCAAAAACTAAAAGACAAGGGCATTTTAGGAATTTAAACATTTTTTTTTATTTTCCTCTCATCGCATAGTGTTTGGATATCCAAAACTCATTAAATTTGTTAAGATCACTTAAAAATATTGTAGATTGTTTGACATTAATTATCAAATCTATTTTTATAATATTTTACTTTTTAAATATTATTTCAATTGAATTTTTTAAATAATATAAAAATCTCAATTAATAAAATTTTAATTTTATAATTGGACCTCCAAATACTCACATAATGAAAAAAATTTCTCTATCTTTAAAAAAAAATTAAGTAAAATACAAACTATTTTAATGCTAAGTTTTGAAGTTTTATAACAATAATATCTTAATCCAATCCATTAAGATTGAGATTTTATAATAAAAAATAAAAATAATAATTTTGATCATATTCATATGATATTCATCTAATCTCTTTTTTATCCGTTCCATTTATAAATGAGGTAAAATGAATATTAATATATCCATAATGAATATTAGTTTATATATTTTTTATTATATCTATTTATTATTTGAACACACATAAGTACATATTATATTTTTATTTTTAAATAGAAATACTTTATTAGGAAAAACTAGAAAGGCAATGATAAGAGAGGTTTTACCAATTCTAAAATGGTAGAGCGGTGGTTAGGTCGAGTAGTAATCCAACGGAGCAAGTGAAAGCGACTACAGCAAATTAACAACTTAGAAATTGCGATGTCAAACACGGAACGCAGTAGCTGAGCAGCTACGCGTTGTTTTTATTTTATATTTGGAAGAGAGAGGTTCTTTTTTCGTTCACATTCAGTAGTTTTTGTTCCCATTGGTAAACAAAATTCTTAATATTACATTAACCTTACGCGCATCTCCAACAAATCTCTACATTTGAACATTTATATATATATAATCAGGGTATGAGGATGTCAATTAGGTGTTATTAGATTCTTCTAAATTATACAAATTATTATCAATTTGATAAGAGATATTAACGGAAAAAACTATCATCTATTATGTAGTCCGTAATGTCATTTTCGACTTATTATAGTCCCAAAGAAAAAAAAAACGGAAATAAGTTGTGTAGCCTTTTATAACTACTAGGTGTTTTTTTTTTTTTTTTTTTTTTTTTTTTTTTTTTTTTAAAAGAGACCATAATTGATTAAAAGGTTAATTATTATTTTCACCTGTAAAATAATCTAATATACTAAATTTTCTCTATTTTTTAAAAATACAATAACTTTCTCATGATAAATATTCCGTTATACTAATACATCGTTCCGTCTAATTTTATCGTTAATCAATTTTAAAATGATTAATAATGATAGAAAAAATATAGAAATATCATTACCTTTTATTTTTTAATTAATTATATTTTATTTTTACTTTAAAAAATATTTTTTAGGGTTAAAAAAATTAATTTCATATTTTTTTAATAAATTTGAAAATAAAAAAATAAACAAATATTTTTTTAAAAATATTTTTTTATTTGTTATTTTTATTTTAAAAAATAATTTAAGAAGAAATTAAATTATTTTTTTTTTAATTTTTTAATACAAATAAAAAATTTAATTTCATATTTTTTGACAAATTTGAAAATAAAAAACAAAAATATTTTTTTAAAAATATTTTTTATTTTCAAATTTTTTATTTTTTAAAAAATAAAATAAAAAATATTTCTATTTATTTTTATTTTCAAAGTTGTTTAAAAATATGAAAATATATTTTTTAACTCTAAAAAATATTTTTAGTAAAAATATGATGTTATTAATTAAAAATAGAAAACAAGGATATTTCTATCTTTTTATTACTCTTATTGACCATTTTAGAATTGACTAACAGTAAAATTGAATAAAAATATCTAATAATATATTATAATATTCGTTAATATATTTTTAAAAAGTAAAAATAAATTAATATATCGGGTCATTGTATAAGGAGAAATCGTAATTAACCTTTAATTAAATTCAAAACTGATGCACTATTGTTTAGTATTATCCTAATTTACTACTTGATAATTTCTTTACAATTTGCTTTTTACTCCAAAAGTGTAAGTTAAGTTAGATTATCATCATCAATTATATTTATTATTGAAAATGTCAAATTTACTTTTCTGTAATTTTAAAATAAATGAGAAATTATTATTATTATTATTATTATTTGCCCTTTTGGCTTTTGCAATGAAATGTCACTTAATATAGTTTAATTTATTATTATTATTATTTAACAATAATATCAAATATGCCCAAAAACATTAATTACACCGTGGAAAATAATTTATTGGTAATGCAATTTTATATATTTAGATAGAGGTGACAATTGTGTTAGTGACTTGTATTTATATTGTAATGAAATATACTCATAACATATTTGTGATCAATATGAACAGAAAATATATTTTATAAGTTGAAATATAAATATTATACACGTAATATATACAAATAACATATATATATACACGTAATAAACAAATAATATAACTTCATAATTTCCTTAAGAAAAACCCTAACATGATACTTCTAATACATCTAAAGCATTAATTAAACTTATTATTTATATTTAAAAAGACTATTAAATTTATGAATTTATTATTATCAATTTATATTATTTTTATACAATATAATTAAATGTATATAGAAAATTAAAATTAATATATATATGTATTTTAAGTTATATAAAAATATGTTGAGTTAAATGAGTGACATAATACGATAAATGATCATTAATAAATTTAAAATATATATTTTTAGATTAATATTATAATATCGTTATTTTTATATCATTATCATATTGACATAATATTAATACGAACACAATAATTATTAACTCAAATTTATTATTTGTGTTGAATTTATATGGTGTTGGATTGTCAACTTAAATTTAAGAATAGGTTAAAGGTATTTATTTGTATGTAGACTTGTTTGACTTGACTCAACTTGCATTAGGATTTAGATTAATTTTTATTTATTGACTTAACTTGTTGTAATGCGGTGATGCTTGATTTTTGACATAATTGGATTTATTTATTTTTAAATAAAATTTCACCTAATTGAGTAATAATTTTTTTAAAAGATATATTTTAATGATTGGATTTCAATTGAATAATAATTTATATAATTTATCAAGTTCCATTACACTTAAATAATATGCTCAATCAATCATATTGTATCAATTTTATAATACAATTAAATTTCAATTTAATTTAAATAAATTCGATCTCAATCTAATTAGTAAATGGCTATGGAATGGTTATAAATTTAAATTCACCTCATAAGAAGCAAAAGGGGGGAAAATTCACATCTTGTTTATCCCCCTACATGCCTTGCATTGAGAAAAATTAACATGTTGTCATTACTTGTCATTAGACTAATAACTTAATGGTGAAGAACTGCCTTGTAGTCTCTAAGATTAAGAATTTAAATTTAATACCTTTCTTTTGTAAAAACATTTCATATCAAAAGAAAATATATGTCTTACATTAAAAGGAAAAAACTTAGAAAAAAAAATTATTTGTTGAAATTCAAATTTTATGTCGTAATTGATTTTTTTTGACATATAAAAAAAATATATAAAATAAAAATATATTATCCTCATTTTAAAAATGTATTCATTTTTATTTTTAATTATCATTTTAAATTTTTAAAATAATATTTATCTACTTTTTCTTATTTTATTTTTATAGCATTTAATTAAAATATAATTACTTAATTTAAGATAAAGTTAAGGATATAAAGTTAAATAAGTTATTTTGAATCTAATTAATAAATATTTTAATATATGTATAAAATCTTAAACGACAGATAAAAAAATAAAAATAATATAAAATAGTATATAAAATAATAAATGAAATAGATAATTCAAATTATTAAAATAGTCTACTAAAATCATTTATACATTTATTACTTATTTTAATTTAATAATAAGAAGCGTGTTTGCTTATACATGTTTATATACAACTAAGCTATGACAATTACGCTGTTAATTCTTAAATCCCACCGCCACTGGCACTAACCTTACTTTCCACTTCCAGTAAAAAGAGTAAAGAGCCTTTCATTAAGTACCATTATTACCCTTATCTTCGATTCTCCTCGTCTCTTTCAAAATCCCAAACTACCCTTCTCTCTCATTGATCCGCCTCCTAAATTCTTTCATTTGGTCTTATAAACTTCTTCTATACGATCTTGTCGTCGCCCATTCCTCTCTATACCCAACAAACACCAGCAAATTACAGCCGGTCTGGTCATGTACTAGTTGTAGCCGGCGACCCATAAAAACACATTTCCTTTATATTCTCTTTTTTGTTTAATCTTTATAGCCTCAAAGCCAAGAACCTTCTTTTTCTTTATTAAAAAATTTACTTACCCAGCAAAGCTTTTGTATTAAATAACCTATTTTAGTCTTGATCATGTCCTGTTAGTGGCTTGTAGTTTTGCTCACGACTCAGTCTTTCAACTATGAAATCTTCTCTTTTTTCTTTTTTCTAAATGTGAGATTATTGTGGACAGTTGGTGACCTTGAAGCATCCTTTTATTTTTAAAGATTGGTTCAATTTTGCCGTTTACTCTCTCTAAAGCTTTTATATAATCAAACAAAGGGATCTCTTCGTCTTTAGAGACCCATTGATATTTTATAAAGAGAAGGTAAGCCTTTTTTTTTGGGGGTTAGCTTCACTATGTTCACGATCTGCTGTTTCTTGTTTTAAAAATATGGATCGATCTTTTCTTTGTTAAAGGCAAAAGTGTTCTTCTCTGAAAAAAGTTTTTGTTTTTAGTGTTTTAGGTCTATTAAAATGAGAATTTGGATCTTGGGTTGTTTTGAGTGTTCTGAGCAGCTACTACTGTGTTACTGTGGGTTTTTTTTGGAATGAGTTTGAATTCATTTTGCACTTTTTTAGTGTGTTCTTTTCATGGTGATTTTTTGTTTTTGCACTACTTTTTTGTGTTCTTTGAAATTGCTCATTCTGTGCTGATTTCAGCTAATTTTGGGGTTTTTGTAATGATGATGACAAAAGAGTCTGGATCTTAGAAATTTAAAGTGTTTTAAGATTTTTAGTAAATGTAAGTCAAAAGGATTTTAATCAATCAAGTCTGATCCTACACTGGTGCTCATTTGATGCAATTTTTTCGAAATAAAATTGATTATGGTTTTTCCTTTGTAATTTATTTTCTTGGCAGCCAAACAGAGGTTGTAGTCTTGTAGATGTTATGTAGCTTTCCAGCCGATTTTAGTCTATTACGGTGTAGAGATTTTGATTTATTTTGAGACTTTTAAAATGACTTTTTGGCGAGATAAACCTTGTGCTCTGTTTTTTGGGTGCCGTAAAATGTAAACTTGGAAATTATGGGCTCGAGATAATACCTTTATTTGTTGATAATGTGTGAAAGCACTAGTTTCAACAGTTACGTATCAAATCTTGATCAAATTTAAGCTATCTGGTTGTAATTTTTATATTTTAGGATTAAGTGCTAGGTTCATGAAACATATGCTGATGCTAAATTTTATTGCACTATGAAATTTCAGGATCTGAAGAAGAGACTTCTCTGGTAGTAATAACTATGGCATCAAAATCATTTAAACTTAGCCGATCAATTCTATCTGTGGGTTCAGACGCCAATGACTCTCAAAAGCCTCCGCTGCCTCCAACTGTGGCATTTGGCCGGAGAACTTCCTCAGGTCGCTATATTAGTTACTCGAGGGATGATCTTGATAGTGAACTTGGGAGTAGTGATTTCATGAATTATACAGTGCATATACCACCTACTCCTGATAACCAACCTATGGATCCATCTATCTCACAGAAGGTTGAAGAGCAATATGTGTCAAATTCACTCTTTACGGGTGGGTTTAATAGTGTTACACGGGCTCATCTTATGGATAAGGTCATTGATTCTGAAACGAGCCATCCCCAGATGGCTGGTGCCAAGGGATCCTCCTGTTCAATCCCAGGCTGTGATGCAAAGGTCATGAGTGATGAGCGTGGTGTGGATATTCTTCCTTGTGAGTGTGATTTTAAAATTTGCCGGGATTGCTATATTGATGCAGTTAAAACAGGGGGTGGGATTTGCCCTGGTTGTAAGGAACCTTATAAGAACACTGAATTGGATGAGGCAGCTGGGGATAATGGAAGACCGCTTCCTCTTCCTCCACCAGGAACAGTTTCCAAAATGGAGAGGAGGTTGTCATTGATGAAGTCAACAAAGTCAGTGCTAATGAGGAGCCAGACTGGGGATTTTGATCATAATAGGTGGCTGTTTGAAACAAGGGGAACTTATGGATATGGAAATGCTATATGGCCAAATGATGGTGGTTTTGGCAATGAGAAAGATGAAGAAGTTGCTGAGCACAAAGAGTTGATGAATAAACCATGGAGGCCACTTACCCGGAAATTAAAGATACCAGCTGCTATTATTAGCCCATATCGGTACAGTCTCCTAATTCACCATATTTGTTTTTTGTACAATCTCCTAATTCACCATATTTGTCTTTTGTACACTCTCCTAATTCATCATAGTTATTTTCTCCTATATTCATATCCCATAATATCATGATATCATTCGCTTCTTTAAAGTGTCAACTGCTACTTTGCCAATATTTTTTTTCCCAATTGGTGTATGATCATTGTGATGACAAGAAGTTCTGCAGTCACAAATGATACATCAACATGGATTACATTGGCCAAATATTTATGTCATGGTTTTTTTATTTGTGAATTTTGAACCTTTTCCCATGCTTTGTCTTGTGATTTGGTGATAATGAAGCAAGATAGTTATGCGTCTTACAATGGCAAACACTAACTAACTAAAGTGCAAGTGCTTGTTAGGTCCATGGTCATTCATTCCATATTTTGTTGTTTGAATGTGTAAGAAACTTATTAGCATACTTGTGCATGCCATTTACTTGGTATTATTCCATAACAGTTATGGTTTAGGGATGCCATTTCTTTGCTTATTTATGCTGACACAAGTCTGCTGTATCTGTTCTTACAGGCTGCTCATTGTTATTCGGATTGTTGTTCTTGGTTTGTTTTTGACTTGGAGAGTCAGACATCAAAACAAGGACGCAATCTGGCTCTGGGGGATGTCTGTTGTTTGTGAAATTTGGTTTGCTTTTTCTTGGCTTCTTGATCAACTTCCCAAGCTATGTCCAATCAATCGGGCAACAGATCTCAATGTCTTGAAGGAGAAATTTGAAACACCAAGCCCCACCAACCCCACAGGTAAATCTGATCTCCCGGGCATAGATGTCTTTGTCTCTACTGCGGATCCAGAGAAAGAACCACCTCTTGTCACTGCAAACACCATTTTGTCAATTCTGGCTGCTGATTATCCTGTTGAAAAACTTGCTTGTTATGTTTCGGATGATGGAGGTGCACTTCTAACATTTGAGGCAATGGCAGAAGCTGCAAGTTTTGCTAATATTTGGGTTCCATTCTGCCGTAAACATGATATTGAACCCAGGAATCCAGAATCTTACTTCAATTTGAAGAGGGATCCTTATAAGAACAAAGTGCGTCCAGATTTTGTCAAGGATCGCAGGAGAGTAAAGCGTGAATATGATGAGTTCAAGGTCCGAATCAATGGCTTGCCTGACTCTATTCGACGCCGATCTGATGCCTATCATGCTCGTGAGGAAATTAAAGCCTTGAAACTTCAAAGACAGAACAGAGATGATGAACCTGTGGAGAGTGTAAAGATTCCAAAAGCTACATGGATGGCTGATGGTACCCATTGGCCAGGGACATGGATGCAATCTGCTCCTGAGCATTCTAGGGGCGACCACGCTGGTATAATACAGGTATCATTTTCAGTGCATACTTTCATGTTATTCAATAATCATAATAGTGAACTAAAGATATACCATAATTTGCTCCAATAATTAAAGTAATTATTTAGCTTTTAGATGGGAGTTCCAGTCACTGTTATTGACAATGCTATTGCAATAACTAATTAATTGGGAAGAATTACAAGACTGAAAAGATAAAAGAAAGTAGAAGGCATGAGGTGAAATAATCAACTTTGTATGATGCAGGTGATGTTGAAACCTCCTAGTGATGAGCCACTGCATGGAAATGCTGATGATACGAAGATCATGGACCTTACTGATGTTGATATTCGTCTCCCTTTACTCGTTTATGTTTCTCGTGAGAAACGCCCGGGCTATGATCACAACAAGAAGGCAGGGGCCATGAATGCACTTGTTAGAGCCTCAGCTATTATGTCTAATGGTCCCTTCATTCTCAACCTTGATTGTGATCACTACATTTACAATTCCCAGGCTATGAGGGAAGGCATGTGC